>JAGFMF010011523.1:4073098-4158480 GCA_019455555.1 Galemys pyrenaicus
CCTGGCCGGCAGCAGGGATCGAACTCGTGCTGCAGTGGCTGCGATTTGCTTCGTAGTGCGTTGCTTAACCCACTGCGCCACCAGGGGAGGCCCAACTTAGAAACCTTCTAATAAAGCTTTTGATCTTTGAAAGGAATCCAGTCCACAGAGCTCTTAAAGCCCTGGAATTTCCTAAGAGATAAAGAATTAGAGAGGTTCCTTGTAATTCATAACAAACACCTCTCATTTCACCATTGACCACTGATTTAATCAGTCATTGTATGTAATAAAGCATCTATAAAAATTAAAAGGAAGAAATGAAAATTCTAACAGAAACTATATGAATAAAGCTCCTTGACATGAATAGCCATCATCAAAAAGACAAGAGAAAACAAATGTTGGCATGGGGATGGAAAAAGGGAATGCTTGTTCATTTTTAGAATTGTAAATTATACCAGCCATTATGGAACAGTATGGTGGAGTCTCAAAAAATTAAAAATAGTACTACCATATGATCTAGGAATTTCACCTCTTGGGATATATTCAAGAGGGAAAAAAAAAACCCCGCAAACTCAGAAAGATATCTAAACCCCCATGCTCATAGCAGCATTATTTGCAGTAGCCAAGATATGGAAACAATCTAAGTGTCTCTAGATGGATAAATGGCTAGAAAAGTAGTGAGAGACAGACACACACGCACACACACACATACACACACGCACACAGGAATAGTATTCAGCCATAAAAATGAAACCGTACCATTTATGACATATGGGTGAACTTTGAAGGATTATGTAAGTAAACTAAGTCAGAGAAAGACAAATACTGCAACATCTTACTTATACATAGAATCTAAAACAAAACAAATAAGTCCTTAAACTAATAAAAAACATCAGCTTGTGGTTACCTGACAGAGGGTGGTAACTGGAGGAAGGTGATTAAAAGGTATAATTAATCCAGAAATGATATAAAGTCCATTAAAAGACAAAGAATGCTCACTGGGGAATCAAGAAACTGCAGTCCTGGATACACAGATGCAGGCAGTAACCAAAAACAGGACCCTAGGCTGGACAAAAGTCTGCAGGTTTCATGAGAAGATGAGACAAGTGGTTAAAGAAAAGAGTTAGTTAGTATTAACAAGATTCAACTATTCTTGGCTATACATAATTGGTTTCTGATTCTGTCATCTAGGAAAAAGTTCTTGACCATCAATACCTGTGATCTATATCACATCTCAATCAATTGTTTGAGTGTTTCTTAAAATAATTGATTTTGGGCACACTCCAAAGATAATAGAAAATACCAAAATTTTTTTATTGTGATGGAAACTTTTAAGATGTGCTCTCTTAGCAACTTTCAAATAGCTATGCATAGTATTGCTGGAAAAAAAAAAAAGCATAGATAATGCAGGACAAATAATACAGCTTTTTCTACTGTGGTGTTTCCCTCCACATTTTCTAATGTCACCATCTTTATAAGCTTTCTACAATATAAGCTTCCAGTTATAAGATAAATAAGTACTTAGAATGTACATGATAACAATACTCTAGCTAATACTGCACTAATGATAATGCAGATAGTAAATTCTACAAGTTTTCATCACCACCAAAAAAACTATTTATAGAATAAGTCTGTAGAAGATGGGTGCTAGCTGAACATATTGTGGTCATCATTTACTACTATGTTTTGTGCCTTAAATTATACAGTGAAGTATATCTTTTTTTTTTCCAGTAAAACTAGGGGAAAAAGACAGATGTCCAGGCCAGTAAACAGATGTCTAGGCCAGTAACCAGATGCATTCACATGAAATCATTTCTGGGCCCTCAATTCCATGAAGACAGAAACTTTGGCATTTAGAGCCTGGCATTATATATCTTTATCATCTTCTGTTCATTTGTATCCTTTAAAATCCTCTGTACAAAAGGGTAATCCAGTGATTAAAATGATTTCCAGAGGTCTGTGAGCTGCTCTGGTGATTTTTTTTAATATTAATATATTCACCTTTATTTAATAAAGTTATAAAATAAAAATTGTAATAGTCTTTTGGAGGAAGGGTCCCAAGAAGGCAGACGTATTTAAGACCCTTGAAAGACATGACACAACTCTTGCTAAAGATCTCTCTGTTGCCACAATCTCATAAAGTTTTTCTCAGATAGTTGGGTCAGCTTTGTGCCTGTGTCCTCTTAGCTGTAGGGATTTCAGTGGGACCCAATAATATTTTCTTCTTTCTGACATCCCTTTACCAAAATTCCTCTCCATGTCTCACATTACAAAATCAAAATGACAACATGATGTAAAAAATATAAATAAAAATTTAAAAATTATAAAAAAATAAAAATTAAAAAAATGCTTAATGTAAGTAAAGATTTTAGGCCAAGGCCATGAACTACCAATAGAAAAATGGAAAGAAAGAAAACCAAATTCTTAGATAGGGATTTGTTGGCCTTGCTCAGGTAAAGTAATCAATCCTGAGGAACAAACTGAGTGAAACTGACTGAAAATCAGAGCTAGCGCTATCATTGGCCAGTCACAAACACAGGTAACACCCTGGACTTGTGATTGGCATCTGAAATTGGGGCAGTCTTCTGATACTGAGACATTAACTTGTGGAATCTATTGTTATCTCAGGTAGACAGTGTCAGAGTTGAGTTGGTATGAGAGAATTGTGTATGTAGTGTATGGGGAAACACATCAGAATTGGTGTCAGAATTGTAACTAGCATGTAAGAATAAATAAATGTGTTGGGAGGTAGGTAAGTAAAAAGGAGAAAGGAACTCTGTTTCTTCACTGGTACATCACTAGCACGTACCAAGGTACATTGTCATTAGGCAGGTAATAAATGTTTTTCACTATCTGAGCAGTTAGGAAGAAGAGCATTGAATCACAATGATGTGACCATAGGATATGTTATCATTACTTAATGTGATTTCAAAACAATAACATTAAAATATTTTCAGTATGCTAATCAAATGGAAAAATATCATAGTATTCTAGGATTTCGCTTTTTCTCCCACTCCCTGGATTTGGTTTTTTCATGTCCTAAATCACAGTTATATTTAAGTGGACATGCCCTATATGAGTACAGTTTGGCCACCAAATGATCAGAATGAATACCATCCATCTAGTGACTATCAGCTGAAAATCAGCCTGCTTCAAACTCTGAAATAATTAAGCTATTACAGTGCTGAGTTTAAATACTACACATTTCTATTTTGTCTTTATTGTAATGAACAAGTCCTGTCTTTAGCCCCTGCTGTGCACTTTTGGAGGGTCTTCCATATGGTTGCTGCTAAGTATTCTGGCATTTTCCCAACTGTTACAATTGGGTCAGTGGGGGGGATTGTATAGGAGTAATAAAACAAGGGTGACTGCAGCAGGGAGGAGTAAGAGCACTACTCACATAACAGCTTATTGCCTCTCATGCATTCAAGCACAGCTCAATGCCATTCATTACAACAGGCAGCCAGGGCAAAATGCCTTTTTGCTATAGAATTTACTCCAGAAAAGATCAGGCCTGTTGAGAGACTATATCTCATTTACTTTTGTTTTCCTGTTTTCTTAGCTCACCTTCCCTCAGTATCTACACTAACTTGTGAAGAAGTCAATTACACATTGTATTGTAAATACACATTTTACTAGACATTCATAGAGTACGTTCATAGACTACCATTCCATTGGTAGTCTATTAACTAAATTTTAGCAGCAACAGCAGGATTATCAGTGGCCCAGAAGGCTTTGATTTGTGATAAGGGGAAAAAATGGGGAAGGGAAGTTAAATAGTTAAAACTCCTTGAGACATGATTCATAAAGTCAGAGGTGACCAATAATAGTGACAGTATTGTTGGAGTGTCTTTCTTTGCAAATACCATGTTTATAAGAAAAAACAAAACAAAACAAAACACTTCCTATCCTGTGGAAGGCAGTGCTGTTTGAAGTACTAATAAATTAGGAAGAAAGAAGTGAAAAGCAAACTTAAGATTTGAAGTGGCAAAGCAATATATTAAACAGATATATATAGCATACATACACTCACTAAACGATGTGTTTTGATGCAGAGATTCAATTTTCCATATTTATGCTTATACACACAAGAACTCTTTAAATAATTCATTACGTTTTCCCCTTAATATGATAGGTTTTTTTTTTTTTTCCACATTAACGCTAGTATAGAACTATGTTACATTCTAATGGGTTCACAATATGGCCATTGATTTTTCTTGAGCAATTACAAGAAATCGCGGCTTTAAAGAAATCAAATTTGAGACATTTAAACAGATTTACTAATTTTTTTTTCTCATGTTTTCAGCCAAAAAACATTAAGTAGAAAGTGTTGCATTAAGAAAGTTGATCCTGGGGTGGGGGATGGGGAGAGAAAGGAAGTTGCTCTCTATTCCCTTTCTCCCTCCACCACTTCCTAGCCTTGTATCTAGGATCCCAGGAGCCACAGTTCAGGTGGAGGTGCCCTGGGCCCAGGAGACAGGGGACCGCCTTGGGTGCCGCAGGCGGCGTAGCAAGTGGGCGTCAGGGAGATCACTGAGCAGGTGTGGAAGAAAAAGGGCGTGAACTGGGCAACCACTACCCGGGAACTAACTCGCGTTCCACCAGTCCCTATACTTAGGAAAATAGCCACACTGACAGCAGCTAGATGCTCGTAAATCAATTGGTTACGGGGAGACCCACACTTGTGCTAGGACTTTGGGGAACCCTTCTTCCTCCTTACCCCTTCACCTGGAGCAAGGAAGAAAGCGCTAGGCAAGGCTCATCTCCGTCCGCATTCAGCAACCAAGTCGCAGACAGAGCCCCCGACTCCTCCGCCCCTGCCTGTCTCCCCACGCCGCGACCCCGAAAGCGGGAGGAGCGGGCAGCAGCCGAGGTGAGGGCAGCGGCGCGGCTTCAGGGGCCGCAGTGCGCAAGCGCGCACACAAAACGCGCAG
Source organism: Galemys pyrenaicus (assembly GCA_019455555.1). Classification (NCBI taxonomy): domain Eukaryota; kingdom Metazoa; phylum Chordata; class Mammalia; order Eulipotyphla; family Talpidae; genus Galemys; species Galemys pyrenaicus. Next base: position 4,078,012 of record JAGFMF010011523.1, read on the forward strand.
GCGCCGCCTAGAAGTGACTTCTCCAAAAAGTGTCTTAGTTCGCGGTCACCTGAGCTACTGGTGACTCTGCTGCGGTCGACTTCCCGGATACCCGCCCTCCGCGGGCCCTTCCTGGAGAGCCTGACCCCTTCTCCGTCGTAGCCGCTCCGCCACCCCGAACCCTCCAAGGGTCTGTCTTTCTCACTTGTCCTTTCCCAGTAGCGGGCCGGACCGGGCCGAGCCCAGGCGCCGGGCGCGGTCTCAGACCATGGCGTCCCTCTTCAAGAAGAAAACCGTGGATGGTGAGTTCCCGATTGGACCAAAGGGGCCCAGCTCTGCCTTTCCCCGGCGTGTTTTTGGGGGTTTCCGGCCACGATTTTTACTGCTGCCCTGGGGGCGGGGCTGGATCCAGTGGCCCCACAGGTGACCGCCCTCGTGCGTCATTTCTCTGCCTCCCTATCTCTTCTGATTCTCATCACCTCAACCTCACTTGGGGTAATCTAGCTTCTAATAACAAATCTCCTACCCCAATCCTCCGCCCCCCAGTTTTTTTTTTTTTTTTTCTTTAATGGTATACTAAGCATTTTAAGAGGGCAAGCTACTGCTGCTCCTTTATTTGATTATTTGGTGAATTTCTTGTTGGTTTCCTCTGCTTGGTTTGTTGCCCCTTCAGTTTGAAGCTGTAATAGTTGTAGCGTCCAAACCTGAAGCCTGTGTCTTGAGGTAAGGGGAGGAGGTGGCAGGCTCCAGTTACAAAATGAACTCGTGTTTGGGTCACTCTTGCCTTAAGAACACCCCGTCATTCATTGTTGATGTGAAACATGCTTCTTGACTGATGTTAGTAAAAAGATAAAAGAAACCCAAGGGAAGTACTTGGATTTAGTTTTCATAATGGATTTTCCCGCTGTCTAAAGTAAGAAATGTGGTATGATCTGCATAGAAGTTCATATTTTAAGATACTTGCATTCTTTCAGACATTTAGATCAATGTCATTTTAAGAGAAAAGTGAATGTGCAAGAATATACAGATTTGTGTCATGAACAATGTCTATTCTGTATGCTTATGTAACATTCAAGTAGTATTGATATTTTCATTGAATCAGTTCTCTAAAATTGAAATTATTTATTGAACTTATTTAAAAATTGAGTTTTCCATTAAATGTTGAGTCTAGGTTGTTGCTGATTCAATCAGATAATCACTTCTTTGTAAGGGTCTAACTACCACAAAAGGAACAGTAGTAGCTAGACAGTGATTGGTACAAGTAGGGTCCTCAGTCCAAATCTGGGGTAACTCCTTCATTCCTTTGTATTGATTATCCTAGTGCCAAAAAAAATTATTTTGGAGAAAATAACAAAGACATCATCTTTTCCCTGCCACTCTACCCTTCACTTCAGTACATAATGTCATTTTACTCTGTTTTATCACACTGGATAATACATTTTTGCTTATCCTGAGTGAATGAATTTTTATTTTTTTACTTTTATTAACAGATGTCCCATTTACAATATCTGAATACCAAGTTGGTATAAGGTCTGATACAATCATGTGAAATGGTATTATGTTTTTCCAGAATGCTGTTTAATCTTTAACACAAATTAAAAATTTTATAAAAAGTCAATTATTCCAGCTTCAGTTGCTTAATGGCTGTCAGATATCTTCAAAGACATAAATATCAATTCTGTATTCATTTGCTGTAATTACCGGTGCTTTTGAAATCAAGTGACTATGTACTTAAAGTACAGAGTAGAATTAAAAAAAAAAAAGACAATGAGGGCTGTGCAGGGAAGATATTTAACTTTATACTCATTTACACTTGAATAAATTCATCCCAAGAAATCATATTTTGCTAAATAAACTCTCAGGGGGAGAAGTCTTGAGTACTTGAACTATACGACTGAATTAAAGATCTGTATATGGAATTTCTAGATGTAAATTTGACCACCATGTACATTTACTGTAACTACAAATTGCATATTTGGTATTTTCCTAAATTATTATGTCAATTCAGATCATTCAGTGATCTCTTATAGATTTATAATTTCATCATCGTGATATAGAGATTTACTGATGTTTTTACTTCCTATTTTATTAAAAAGATGTACTGTTTTGCTTCAAGGGTGACAGCATTCTTCTTAGCTGTAATGAGGCTATGTATTATGAAATTTAATGTAGTTTTATGCATTTCTCCCAGACCTTTGGACTTGTTGGTTATTGATCATAACATCTTTTACTGTATGCTATCTTTGTATCTGGTTCAGCAGTAATGAAGTTCTGATATGTAATGGAATTCTGTAACTGTTTATAGATCTGAAGAATAATTGAATCTTTTTGTCTCTGGATTGGCTGGAAGAGTTGCATGCTGTATCATTAAAGACTACTGCACATGTAAATTACAAAGGGAGACAACATTACAGCACTTATTACTATTCAGAGTAATGTTTAATTCATTTTTGACACAAAGATGAGCAAGTCTCTGCAGTATATACTTTGTTACAGAAATTAATGAGAATTGTACCTCAATGGTGTAGAAAAGATTATTTTGAATTTGAAATTACAATTGAGCACTTGGTTTTCCTTTTACTGATGTGTAAGATATATGTAGCAAACACAAACACGCTATATATAAATGTGCTTATCTACAGTGTGTTTCCCCACCACCACCAGTACACTAATAATGACCTGCTTATTGAAGCTAGTTCTTGAACCTGTTAATCAGGATGCCATGAGGACTTGTCATACAACTAAATATGCCTCTTTAAAAATGAAGTTCTTTAAGCACTATGTAATTTTTGTCTGTTATCCTCAGTAAAAATAAATTTATGGTCCTTACTGTGTACATTGTGTTAGTCTTTTGTGGTCAGTGTTTTAATTTTCACAAAACCTGTATGATAAAGTACTATTATTACCCCCACTTAATAGATGAGGAAATTGAGGGGAAAGAGGCTAAATAATTTGCCAAGATCATACAATATTACATGACAGACCTAAGATCTCATCCCTTTGAATATTACTCTTATTAGCTATCTGATGGCACACTTAATTTTGTTGTTATTACTGAATGTGTAGAATTCCCAACTTTTAGTTTACTCTTTGTCTGTGAAGCAGACTCCTTTGTTCTCAGAATTAGTGGGAGAACTTGTACTTCTAATAATGATAGAACTGGAAAGAACTCTCCCCTTCCTGAGTCTTTCTTCACCCAGCATTTCTTAGGAAGTGTGGTCATTTTCTTTTTGTTCTTGAAGAAACCTTCTGTCTCTATTTCTTTACTGCTTAGAAGCTCCTCAGTCGACAGCAGTTTGCTTTACATTTCATGTAATGAAAACTTGTTCATCAGTGACTTGTAGATCCTCAAATCCTATGGCTATTTTTTAGTGATCATTTCTTGGGCTTGTGTTATATTTTTGATATTGATAATACTTTACTTGTATTTCTCTTTGCTTCCATGGCATAACACTCTTAAAATTTTTCTCAAATTCTTCTGACTACTTTTCGAATTTTTCTTTTCTTCTTGTCTTGCTTTATTTTTCTATACCTACCATTACACAGAGACTAGTATTTATTCTCATGCTCTCATTTCTTACCTTTAAATCCATAGGCCTATGAGATTGTTCGTTCAGAGGAGCTTTCCTTTTCCTTCCCTCACTTATCTAAGCTGAAAAATGCCCTGTGAAGTTTTCTGAACAGAAGCTAGTACTGGTAATAATGTCAAAACTAGTAGACCTTCTTGAATTCCACTGAGTGGTATGTTCTGCATGTTATACTTCACTTCTGGGGTGTAATTTTGAACTGCCCTGAAAGATTGAGACATATCCCTTACCTTCCCTCAAAAAATAAGCCCTTTAAACAATATTATTCGCAGCAAGTGAATAACCGTATTTATAGCTGATAATTACTTTTTTGCTTTGATCCTCAAATGTGCAAATTATATGTAAATGAGAAGGATCTGGAAGTCCAGTCATCATTCAAGTTGAGACTTGGCCTCAAGTCCCAGTAGACTATTCTAAGGAGCTAGGCTGGACAAAATGGAGTACCATTTTTGTTTAGCTTTTATTTTTTTATTTTATGGCTCTCTCCACCCCACCTCCCAAGCAGATAGACCTATTGCCTTAGAACAATAGAAGACAGAAAGATTATTTTTGTTTATATATTAAGTCCCTATTTTTAAATCTATGATTTAATCACCGTAGTGCAAATGTGTATTTCATTCTTTAAGGGGAATGTTGAAAGACTAATGTCCAGAGTGTACTGACCTACACAGACTTCTGCAAGTGTTGTGCTGGGTATAGGAGAGCAGAGGGTGGTGGGTGGAGTAGCCTCTGGACCCTTTTACCTCACTGTTAACAGAGAGCTTACCTCACTGTTTTACCTCACTGTTAACAGAGAGCTTACCATGTTCTTAGTCATGTACCACTGTCATTTTAACCATTTGGTAGTTTTCTCCTACCACCTGTTATGAATGCATCACAGCAAACTCCACACAGTAGATGAAGTATTGGAGTGTAAAAATTCAGGCCATACTGCTTTGCCTAGAGGAGGAAGAGTTGATGAACAAGCACTAAATACTTCCTCTCTCCTAGATATCAGTGCCCATACATGTCTCTGGCATTGACTTGACTCAGGATAAAGGAAAGGAGGAAACAGAAAATTACAGGGAAAAATCAGATTATTTCACTGTTCCATCTAGTCAGTGAAGATATTTATCCTATTTCAGATTTTACTATTGTTAGATTATCACTCAACTTTTGATAACCAATAGATTTTATTATGTTTTTAAAGGAATATATTAACTTTACCTATTTAATCTTCTTATATTTCAAACATATGTTTGTATTTCCTCACAAATACATATTTGTATGGAAAGAATACTATACTAGGATAGTAGTTGGCATGAAGTAAGATAGGAAATAAAATATTTAAGTAAAATACATGTAATCCTTGCTCTTAAAAACCTGTAATCTTAGGAAGAAATTAGACCTAGTAAAAAATAAATGGAAAAATAAACTTTAAAATAGTGTCTCAGGTTTATTGTAAATTATTTAGAAAATTATTAAGTGTAGATTTAGTATAATAGTTGTTTTTAAAAAAGAGTAATATGTTTGTTTATAGTATGTATCTGTCATCCCATATGAAAAATAGTGTTTTACTCTCTTCCTACTTACCATAATATGTTTTAAAGTGTTATGACTATGTTTTAGTATGTAATAGTAGATACTCTCAGTTTATAGCTTAGAGCTGTTTAAATATTAATAGATCTGTTAACAACTATAAGAGCTGTGGAATATGTGGTAGTTAATTTTCTTTATTTTACCTTCTCTAATAATATACAGTGGTAGTTATAGTATACATAGTTGTATAAAATTAAGTGAAACTGTTTCTGATTAACTTATGTCTTTTAAAAAAATTACTGTCTTAATACTTGTTTTTCAACAAAGATGCCTATATCTGTTTTCTACTTTCCAATTTCTCTGACACTGACAGGGAGTCTCCAACAATTCAATTCAGTACTAATTAACACTGAGGATCTGGAGTGAGCACAGGTCCCACAGGATAAGGCTCAGTCTCACAAGACTATCTTCACTTAAGACACCAGTCACAAATATCTGGTGACACCAGTCACAAATATCTGGTACCACCAGGACTATGACAGCCAGCTGTAAGTTCCAGGTCCTTACAACTTTGGTGATTTGCTGTAACAACTCTTAGAATTCAGGAAAGTGTTTTACTTACTATTACCAGTTTATTACAAGAATACAACCCAAATTGAAACAAAATATTGGATTAGGGGAGTTCTCCCCTCTCCTGAGGTCAAAATTTGGGGTTAAACATGCCCACCCTCTTAAGTATTTGGTATTTCTAGTAACCAGCCCCATCCTAAAGCTATATAGAAGACCCCATTTGTAAACCAGAAGACATTTCTGTCAATAAAAAATCAAATACATATTTTTCATTATACCATCCTATTAAATAGAGTATATAAATCTTAATAGAATTGTAGATATCAGCAATTAAGGACTAGCAGTTGCTTTACACCTGTCAACTGTCTTGGCATAATTCATCAATGTGATTATTTCTCTTGTAGCTCAGTATTCTTATGTTTTAGAAGATCATCTTGCTTTAGAAGAGCACCACCACTATCTCAATACTAATACTTCATTTATACTAGTTGAGTTTAAGGAGATTTTGTACACAAAAGGATTATACTCTGAAATTTTAATAATTTCAAAGTTTTGATTTAGAACATAGTTTCTATTGAAAAGTAGGATTAATATTGGCAAAATAGGGAATAAGTCCAAAAGAAGAAAATTGGGTATCTTTGTTGAGAACACCTAATTGCTTTGAAATGAGAACTTTCTTTACTGTTATGTCTAGTGATAGTCTGTAGTTATCTGAGGAAGTATATCTTGTACTGTGGACCAACTTGGTCCCCTCAGAATTCATATATTCAATCTCTACCTGGTAATGTAAATGTACTTGGAGACAGGATCTTTAACAGAGGTAATTGACATTAAATGCAGTCATGAGAGTAGGGTCCTGATCTAGTAATGTCCTTATTAAGAGAGGAAGACATAACCAGGGATGGGCATACACGTATAAAGGACCATGTGAGGAGAAGCTATAAGGTAGTTGTCTTGAAGCCATAGAGAGAGACTTAGAAATCAAATCTGTTGGTACTTTGTTACTGGACTTGGACCCTTCTTTTACATCTTTATTTTTTTAATAAAAAGGTACTCTAATGGAGTGATTCCTGATTCAGAAGAAAAAACACCTAGATCCATCCAAGTCTGGCATTACTGCTTATTTCTTTGTGGCTTTGGGCTAGTTATTTAAACTTCCAATACTCAATTTTCTTATATATGAAATAATAAAAATGTACATAGTATTATATACATTATAGTAGATAATGAACATTATGTGGTAATGACATATGAAAACACATAGCAAGGTTCCAGACAATAAGAGAGAAGCTGTGACAAGATTTAATATCAAGATCTGTGCTCCTTTAAAGAAATCATCTAGGTCTGCTTTCCACTCTGTTATAACTTGGTGTTAAAAAATATATATTTAATGGGCATATGATTTGTCATCCTTTCTGGAATTTCATAAAATACTAGAGAATAAGGAGAGATAGAGAGGGTGTGTGGTTTTGTTTATATGATATATACATGCCACATAAAAAATTGTATACTAATCAGTTCTCTAAGGGAATATTTTATTGTGATTTATATATATTTTTTTTGGTTAAACCTCAGTCTATAGCATATTTGCACTCCTGTGATTCTTGTGGTCAGTATTTATAATGCAATTTTTAATATTTGACTAATATTTAGTATATTGAAAATAAATTTGACATCATGTATATAAAGGTTTTTTTTTTAATTGAGGTTTCTGAGTCCACTATTTTAAGTGGCATTGAAGAAAATTTTACAATCCATGCATTTACATTTCTTTTGTTGTTCTCATAGATGTAATAAAGGAACAGAATCGAGAGTTACGAGGTACACAGAGAGCTATAATCAGAGATAGAGCAGCTTTAGAGAAACAAGAAAAACAACTGGTAAGTTGAACATTAAATTTCAGTTTAACTTTTCAAACAAATTTGGAAATTAGTGTTGTGATAATTAGCTAACTAGGAAAAGGACATATGGCAGGTGTTAAGTTATTTACTATGGTAAGAAGTGGCATTTAATGCCTTCTTGCGTTTTCTGCTTACCTTTGTTTATTGTGCCTTTCTGCTGTGTAATCTGGATTCTGTGTATTCTGCTTATTATAAAATCAAATTATTCTTCAGTTTGTTTAAGTCATGAATGCCTAGGAAAAAATACTGCTCAAAACACAGCTATTGTTTTCTCAGTTAACAACAAAGACAATAGTCCTGGAAAACAAGAGAGCGTTACAAGGAAATAATTTTGTTTACTCTTAGATGACTTGTCTTAGTATGTTAATGACTTATTTTTATGACCAGAATGTACTTTTCTAAGTAGACTGTTTTGTGTCTTGCTCATCTTTGAATATTTTATGTTTTTTTATACCCTTTGACATGTAAAACATTTAATTATTACTAAAATAAAGATAACATATCCATTATCCCCAAAAGTTTCTGTATTTGTAAGCCATCCTGTCTCTTTCCTCCCCATTTAGGCAAAAATAATCTGTCACTGTAGATAAATATATATTTGTTAGAATTTTATGTAAATGGAATCGTGAGTTCTTTTTCATGTGTCTTTTTCACTCATAATGAGTTTAAAATTACATTTGTTAGTATTAATTGCTTTTTAATTGCTTTTTATTGATGATGTTATTCCATTATATGGATTCTACAATTTATTTACCAGTCATTGGACATTTGGTTAATTTCCAGGTTTTGACTATTTTGAATAAAGTTGCTTTAAACAATTGAAATCTTTGTGTGAACATACATTTCCTTTATCTTGGGTATATTCTACAAGGTAGGATTGCTGGGTCTTAAGGTATATATATATATATATATGTATGTATGTATGTATTTATATTTAATTGTGTAAGAAACTTCTAGACAGTTTTTCAAAGTGGCTATGATGTTTTCTTTTCCCACTATCCATATGTTTGAGTAAAGTTCCACATCCTGACCAATACTGGAGTTAACAGTCCTTTTACTTTTGATATTGCATTTACTTCTAGTGGGTATATAGTAGAATGCCATTGCATTTCCCTAATTATTAATAATGTTTAACATCTTTTCATGCCTGTTTGGTATTTAGGTATCTTTACCAAAAATATATATTGAAGGCTTGCACTCTTTTTTTGTAATTGTGTTTTTATTATTTGGTCATAAGAGTTCTTTATATATTCTGGATTCAAATACTTTATTCAGTGTATATTTTGCAAATACTCTCTCCGATTCTTAGTGTTTCCTTTCATTTTCCTGTCTTTTCACACAGAATCGGAAGATTTTCATTTTGACCCAGTGCAATTTGTTATTTTCTACTATGCTTACTACTTTTAACGTCCTATCTTGAAATCATTGTCTAACCTATAATCACTAATATTTTATTCCAGAAGTATTATAATTTTAGGTCTTATATTTAGGACTATGAATTAAGTTTCAATATGGTATTAAGGGAAGAGAATTCTTCATATGTAAATTAAGTTATTCTGATATCATTTGTTGTGACATCTTTTCCTATTTAAATACTTTTGTTATCTCTGTGGGAAATTAGTGTCCAAATATACATGTGGGTCTCTTTCTGGGATCTATATTATTTCTTTAACCTTTATGACTGTTAGTAAGCCAATACTATATATATTTTTTATTGTTATATACGGTTAAACCCTTCTACTTTGTACTTTCTTTGTAATTGGTTTGGCTATTTTAGTTGCTTTCATTACCATGTGAACTTTAGAATAAACTTGTTGATATCTGCAAAATGTGACGTTTTAATTGGTATTATAGTGGAAAAACTGGACTCTTAATATTAAGTTTTATGATCTTTGAACATGTTTGTCTCTCCATTTATTTAGATCTTTAATTTTTTTAGTATTGTTTGTACTTGTAAATTTATAGGTCTTATACTTCTTTTCTTAGACTTAACTACTTCATGTTTTTATAATAAAGTTGCTTTTTAAAAAGGCAACTTTAAAAATAAACTCAATTTTAAAGGCTATTTTAAAAATAAACTCAATTTCTAACTTTTTGCTGATAATTTAGAAATCTCTTAAATTTTTATATGTATTGCTCTTGGATTGTATAACCTTTCTAAACCCACTTGTTCTAATAGTCTTAGCAGATCTATTAGATTTCTACATAATCATGTCATTTGTAAAACTTTTAATTTTCCTTTCCAATCTTGATGCCATTTTGTTTATTTTTCTTAACTTATTACACTGTCTAGAGCTTCCAGTGCAGTATTAAATAGAATTAGCAATAACAAACATCCTCACATTTTTATTGATGATAGGAGGAAAAATGTTTAGTTTTACACCACTAAGTGTAATCCTAACTAGATTTTTTTTGTACATGTCCTGTCCCAAGCTGAAGTTCCTTTTTATCTAGTTTGCTAAGACATAATAAGAAATTAATTTCTTTTTTTTTTTTTTTTGTGGAGAGGTGGTATGCTGGCAACTCCTTAGATAAATTCCTTTGGTTTTTTGTTTTGTTTTTTCAGTTTGCTAAAAATTTGTTAGACATATTTCCATCTCTGTTGCTGTTTATATATTATTTTGTGTTTATGGATGACCATAGTGCTTTCCTTCTCTTGTAAACATGCAGAAAAAATTGTTCTTTCAAATTACTCTTTCTATGACTTCATGACAACTTCTCTTCATGATTAGAATAAAGTGTATATCTATATTTAATCTTTCTTCTGAAAGAAATCATTCAGAAGTACCCCTCAATTGTTTTATTCCTTTTTTTATTTTCTCTCTTAGGAATTAGAGATTAAGAAAATGGCTAAGATTGGTAATAAAGAAGCTTGTAGAGTTTTAGCTAAGCAGCTTGTACATCTACGGAAGCAGAAAACAAGAACTTTTGCTGTAAGTTCAAAAGTCACTTCTATGTCCACACAAACAAAAGTGATGAATTCCCAGATGAAGATGGCTGGAGCAATGTCTACTACAGCTAAAGTAAGTGGGAACTTTTATTTCCATAGATTTATATATTTTTATCTAGAATAACTGTCAATATTCAAATCAATTAAAAGAACAACCTGGTTTATATGTGATAATATAATCTATAAATTTGGTAAATGGGCCAGATTGCTTCTAGAATCCTTATTGATGGGTTTCAATATTTCAATAATTTCTTGTCTTGGGGTGTTTTCTTTGTCCTAAGATCACATGTAGCTTCTAAATTTTTAAAATTGATTTATAAGTTTGTATTTTTTTTCCCTGTACGTTATCAGAAAATTTTAGTACTACTTATTTCACTAAATATAAATTTTGGATTACTTTTCAATAACTATTTCCTTTTCATGAATGTCTGGACACATGAACACTGTCAGAAGGATTTGTTCACTATTTTGTCACTCTATATTTAAAAAAAAATCTGTGCTTTTATTATAGAGTTTAAAGGATGATGAGTATTTCATTCAGTCACTTAGTAAATAATGAGCTCATTAATATATATAAAGTACTGAGAGGAGGCAAAAGAAATTTAAAGAGAAACACTGCTAAAGATTTAGAATTCATTTGGGGTGGTAAAGGCTAATCTGCATCTGAAAGTTGAGCTAGCCAATACACATCAGTAAGTCACCTGCCTGGACAATTGAGTAGAATGATCTAAAGATTTTGTAGAATTCTTTTAAGACTTAGGTTTCAAAATTTAGGGAAAGGACATAATTATGAAGAGCAAAAGAAAAAAAAAGTTATAGAGCGGAAAAAGTGTACGTTTTATGTTAGGAAAATGGCATAACAGTTAACTTCTTATTCATTGTAATTATGTCCTATAAAATTGGGAACATAGAATTAGTGGATATGAAACCATTGGTCTTATAGGAAATATAGGGTTATATCCCTGCCAACCTTTGCTCTGAATATTTTTTCAACCAGTCTATAGCTTGTTGTATGTGTGCTTCTATTGAAAGACATATTTTATATATAGTTGACTCATTAGCATTGAACTATCACTTATGCCTAAAAAAACCTTGCCTAACAAATGTCCTTTTTTCCGTAATGTACATCATAGCCTTCTTGCTTTTAGGAACACTTGATGACACTTTAGCACTATGCTTGGGGGACATGTTAAGCAGTTAGAACACCAACAAAGGCACAAATATATGGTGTTTAAAAAGATTGGAAAGACCCTTGTTTATAGTCTGTAAATGTGCATATTGGGTGACTCTTGTTTTTTTGCTGTTCTTCACATGTTCCATGAAAAACAGAAAAGAAATGTGAGTGTTGATTTGAGGTTACAAATAAATTTTACTGAGCAGGCAGATTTACAAATGTGGAATCCACAAATAATGAGAATTACTGTAACTGTTAAAACTGTAAAATACATGAAAATAGAATATGTCCATCTTAGGTTGCAGTAAGTACAAAGACACGTTTTCTTTTTTTTTTTTTTAAAAAAAAGAGAACCTTTCAGTTTACAGTGAATTTTTAAATTTTACAGTGACAATCACTGTCTTCCATTTTTTGGTTTTACAAAATGGAAGGACTGAACATGTGTCTTATTTAGGGAATGATCATATGTGAAGATTATACACCTGTGCTGGATAACTTCTCAATTATATTGAGGGGGGAGGCCTCTCATTTTGCTAATTTATGCAAGTTGTGGACTTAAGAAAAATTATCTAACGTGTCTGTCATTATCACTATAGTATTATTTTCGATAATGTATGTTGCAAGTAAATGACGTCATTTATAGTAATAAAAAAAAAACTTTCCTATCGGAATTAACAGGGCTACCTAGGCTAATGTAGAGTTTCAGGGGGTAAATCCTTAAGAAAGTGGTGGTGCAAGGGGTTAAGCACTGCACTATGAAGCATCCGCAACCACTGCAGCATGAGTTTGTGACCCATGTGGTGCAGCACACCTCTTTTTCCTCGCCCGCTGCTCCCCTCAGCAGTATAATTTAGTCTGTCTGCCTGTTCTGTTCCCTACTCTGTCTGGTGAATCCACTCACCCCCTACACCTCTGGCCTGTACTCCAGTTTTTGTATGCATAAATAAATAAATCAGAAAAAAAGTAGTATATAAATGGAAATCTGAAAATCTGAAGTGATGATGAAACAAAATGAGAAAAGCAGTCCAGATGAGGGATGCATATGCCAAGGTCCTGTGGAAGGAGAAGGCATGGCATATTTAGGGAAATAAAAAATTATGTGGCCAAAGTACAGTGGTGTAAAATGAGACCAGACATCAACAATCTCAATTAATGGTTTGGTCTTACTCACCAGTTATGGAATTTGGCTTTTAATACTAAGAGCAATGAAAAGCCACTAGAGAATTAGGTATGCATAGGCTAATGAGGGACCACAGGTGTGGACTTTCATTGTTGAAAAGATTATTTTGACTGCAGCATTGCATACAGACTGACTGAGAAAGAATGTGTTTTCAGCATTACCTTTAAGTTTATTTTATATCAATGTCTTTTAATTATATAAAACGCATGCACTCTAAATGCATTGACTATGCTTGATAGCATAAATCTCTTCTAAGTAATAAATTGTGAATATATATGTAAGGAAATTCTTTTCACATATTTTTTGCAAAGTTAACCATTGTTCATTTCTTAAACGTTGGTTTAAAATATATCAATAGATTATATGTATGTGTATTCTTTTAAAGTTAGAAATTTAAAAAAATAATGAAAAAAATTTTTAATGTCAAAAAAATTAATTTAGACATTTCTTGCTTGAAATGTAATAGGCAGCTGTAGTTTTACCACATGAAAAGCAATGAATTTTATGTTGATGTTTTTACTATGTAGTTTTTTGCCTACTGTTTAGAGGAGGCGTTTCACATTCATCTTTATTGTATAGATGTTAAGCAGATGGCTTCCAAATGAGTATTTCATTTCTTTGCTAGAATATTTAACTCTCGTATGTTTGATTTTGGCAGGAACGTATTTCTTTAAAAAGCCTGTCTCTATTTGATGTGTTCCCTTTGGACTTATTCCATAGTAAAATTTTCATAATTATGTAGCTAATATGAATCTTTTCATATATTTAAAGACAATGCAGGCAGTTAATAAGAAGATGGATCCACAGAAGACATTACAAACTATGCAGAATTTCCAGAAGGAAAACATGAAAATGGAAATGACTGAAGAAATGAGTGAGTTCAGTAACTACTAATGATGTGTATAGTGTTCACATTTTTGAGTTAGTTAAGTTTATGTACTAGCATGCTCATATGCTCATCCATAAAAACACAAATAATGGAGTAAGAAATGATAATAGCACTCTTCTAGATAGGTATCTATATTGTAACCATTATATTTTAAATTGGCAATGTATAAGACTCAATTCTATTTATAGTTAAGTGAAGGAAAAATATAAAATATGTTATGCCATATTGGCCCCAACAGTTTTACTGTATTGATTAGTAGACAAAAAACACATTCTATTGTATAAATTTCTGATATAAATTAGGTAGTTTCAGGTTGTGTTGATTTTTTCATATCTTATACTTCAGAACTATTTATATTAGAGGTAGAGATAATGGAACTCATTTTTCTCCCTTTCTATGTTATTTAATATTTCATTTTCTGCTTTTTGAGTATAGACTATTTGCATTGGTATAAAGAAACCAAAGCATCTCTTTCTATATCACACCACCTAGATGTACATTCCTTCCTATATTATTCATCTCTTACAAGCGTGAGATCACATTACATGCACAGTTTTCAGTCTTACTGTGCTTTCAAACAAAAAAAAAAAGTAGTATGACAAAAGCATATACTTACAAACCTAATCTTCTCTAAAGCCTTTTAAAAAATGGCTTTAATATTATATAACATCAATATAACCTAATTTATTGAACCATTCTTACTTTGGTCAATAGGAGTATTTTAAATTTTTCAAATCTCCATAGAGTATTAACTTTTTTGAGTCTTTTGGTTCATACTATCAAATTGTCCCCCAAATGACTATACCAGTCTTTATTTCATTAATGATGAATGAGGGACCCTTCACAGAATCCTGGTCAATATTGAATTACTGCTTACATAATTCAAAACTGCTACTATTGTTTTACAAAGATATTTTCTAATTGTTTTGCAGCTTTCTAGGGATATGCCAATTTGTTTCTGCTTGTAAGCCAGCATTTTAATTTAATGTTTTTTCATGTAAACAGTAGTATCTAATTAAATTACTGGGACTACTAAACTCCCCATTGTCCTAATATTCTATTTTAAAATACTTATGTCCTTTTAGGGTTTAATGATACTGTATCTTTGTCAGTTCAAAAATTCTTTAGTTTACACTTTAACCTTTATTTTTTTATTTTGAAAGATCTTTATATATTTTTTGAAACATGATTGGTTAATTGTTAATGACTGAGAGAATTGTCATCTGTGTAATGATCATGTATCTAACATGTTTGTGGTTTCCATTGATGGCACAGGTGTGAGAAGATTTTATCAAAGGAATTAACTTTCCCATTAAGCTGTAATGGAGAGAATCTATAAGCTTGTACTTAAAACTCATATTTGCCACAGTGGTTCTCATTTGTATTTTAGTACCTTGCAAGTGATTTTAAAATACTGGTAATTATTGGTTGTTACTCATTTTTTAATAAGCTAGTAAAGTGCATTAGCATTGGTATTTTCATGTAAAGATAAAGTCAAGGTTTAAACAGACATTCTCTTTCCAAAAATAATTCTTTTTGTAGTGAAATGAACATTAGTCCTTATCAGGGCCTCAAAAATGAATTTATCAGTGAACCTCACTGCCATTTGACAGTGACCTTTGTGGTTTGTTAGTTCTCTTGAATTTGCCCTTTTATAATATAAAAACATATTCAGTGTTGAACGCCTCTACTAAGAATGTAAGCCTAACCGATTCTATTTGAAAGTAACTGCTTTGTTTCCCCTGTCCCAAAGTAAATGACACACTTGATGACATCTTTGATGGTTCTGATGATGAAGAAGAAAGTCAAGATATTGTGAATCAAGTTCTTGATGAAATTGGAATTGAAATCTCTGGAAAGGTAGGAATATCATCTCTTCTCAGTTGGAAACAGTTTCTACCATTTTTGTCAATTAACTTGTCCTTTACTATTAGGTACACAACTTAATATTTGTAAATTAAATGTTTTCCAGCATTGTTCTAGCCCACTGTAATATCTTACACTAAGAAATAATTCATGTAATTATGATTATATAAAATGATGCATAAGATAGATGACAAACATGAAGAGTCTGAAACAGCATGGAAGCAGACACAATACTAGGAGTAATCAAAACAAGAAAAACAAATAATGATGTACATTTTTTTCCTTTTCCTCTCTTCAACATAGATGGCCAAAGCTCCATCAGCTGCCCGAAGCTTACCATCTGCCTCTACTTCAAAGGCTACTTTATCTGATGAAGAGATTGAACGACAGCTCAAAGCTTTAGGGGTAGATTAGCCAAAAAAGCCATATTTTGCTTACTTATTATTTAGTATAAACCAGGCACAATGCAGATTTTTTTTTTTCCTTTTACGAAACACATTTCTTTTGCAAAAATGAGGACCACAAGTGAACAGTTGTTTCCTAACCCATGGCTATTTTGAATCTTTTGCCAAAGAATGACAATGATGCAAAAATGGGAACAGTTTGGATTTTAATTGGAACTATTTAGGACTGATGATGTGTAAAAAGTTGACTTCTTTCTGCATGGTATAAAGAAATTATATTCATTACTTAGTGTCATTTATGTTCTAAATCTTTTTACATTGAATACAAAAATCTTGTTAAGTGCCACAAGGCACTGACTTAGAGAAACTTGTAAAAATATTAAAAGTATATAAATTAATTCTGTATCTGTTGCTTGTCTTTTATAAGTCGTTGTATGTTATGACCATAGGCTGTTCAGCTGCCAAATTATTTTTAAATGATCTAAAAGAAGAGTACAATTTAAACATCTGTCTTAAACAAAAACTGCCATGAGTTTTTCTTTTTCCTTTGGGAGAACATTCCAGTTGGTAAGTTTATTACCTTTCAGAATGTGCTTGGCACCTGCCTTAAACAGCACAGACATAATGTGCACATTCTTAAATTATTCTGACAGAAAAGAAGTGCATTTTAAAATAAAATTGAGGCCTGTTACAAAAATTATCCAGGCTCTCTTTTGTAAAACATGTAAAACTGAATATAATTAGCAAAACCTGACTGAATTAGCAAATAACAAAAATTGAATTAACATTTTAAAGTAATTAAACATGATGTTTTGGTCTTCCAAGAACTGTGATTTTCTCCACGTGAATCTTTACCTTTGTTTAATCTCAAAGTGTTATTGTTATATTGAACACTCTAAATTGAAACAGCATTCTCAGTTAAATAACACTACAATGACAATACTAAACATAAATTTTAAAATAAAAATTAACATTTTTCCTTGTTAGATAAACTACAGCCTTGTCAGAAATTAATGTCTAGATGTGTATTACTATATAAGCAGTACTTTTTAAGGTAAAGTTGCTATGTTATTTAGTGTATAGGAGCGTGTGCGTGCGAGAGAAAGAGAAGAGAAGAAGAATCAGATTAAAGAGAAAATCTAGAATTAGTTTTGAAGAGTGATAGTGTATTTTATGGGTTATAGCACATCCTACCACTAAAAACTCTGGAGATCAGATAATATAATATGCTTAATTGGAGATGATAGTTTGAACTAATACAACATAAATACTTTTCAGAACTAGTATACATGTAGCATATGGATTATGGAAAGAATGAAAAACTATAGATATAAACCATGTTATCATGTTCAAAGACTACCTTTCATTATTAGTATTAAATAGAGTTTCCCTGAACACTGATGAGCTAAAACATTTTATTGGATTATGGCATATTCACCCAGAATACATTGTTTGATTTTTGAATGTACATAATGCCGACTACCTTTATTTACTTTCTTGTTTACATGTGGGGGCTTTTGTTTTTTAAAAATTATTTTGTTAAAAAAAATCCCAATAAAAATTTATTGTTTTATACTTTTCCCCTTTATCTGTTTTGTTCTATATTTTGACTTCTCGTAAAATTTTCTGCATATTTGGTAATTTTTCTGAAGAATGATTTTACCATTTTCCTGGAATATATAGATAACTGCTACTTAAGTTTTGACAAAAATAGTCTTTTTAAAAATTAGCAGTAGGTACAGGGCTGATAGGTGTGAATGGGTATGCCTAAGCATTGGTGGTTTCACATTAATTCCTTTCCTAGAACTTACAGGGGATAAATATTTTTAAATCTTAATTTTAAATATGCAAGTTTTGGTGATTTCTTTCATCTTTGTTAAACGTGGATGTCACAGAGTTTGGAATACAAAGGCGGAGCAGTCATTCATTCTGATTTGGCTACATTTATGAATGTTCTGGTGGCAGTTTTTACAATGACTATGAATTTATGCTATTTTATTTAAAATATTTCCTTTTGAACAAGTAAGAAGGAAAAAGAAAAAAAATCATATGGTTTCACTTATAGAAGTAATATAGGGGAACCAAATAAGGGATCAGGAAAAAAATGATATAAAAAATAATAATAAATAGGGAGAAAGGAGAGAGAGGGATCCAAGCAACGGCGGGAAGAACACAAGGGACTATGGTGATAGTGCATGGGTGAATTGGTGGTGGGAATTCTATGGGGACTACACCTGATATAAAATATATATAAATAGTGAAAAAAGAAAAAAACATTACCTGCTGCTTACTAAATCATTTACAGAGAATGCCTAGAAAGCTCAAACCATCTCATTTCCAAAGAGAGAAGGTACATGCAGTGGATGTCAGGGTTGGGGAAGAAAATAGAGTGATTAGATAAAGTTCAACTATATGTCCAAAATCCATATCCTAGGGAACCAGGTTATAGTCTTGATATATAAGTTTCACACAAAGATGTGTCTTGTCAGAAATCTACTGACTTTGAAAGTTTAAAGATAAAAACATTCTTATTTCTCCTAAAGAAACATGAATCAAAAAGTAAAGGATTTAGAAGAAAGTACTAAAAATTATGAATCTGAAATACTGTTTCTAGTAACTGTAAAATATATCCCTCCACATTCAAATCAGGCTGGAAAAGTTCAATACAAAGAACTAGCCATCAATACCAAGGGAAAGAGATCCGAACCTTAAATAAAATTTTTATCTATGTACTGATTTCTTAGTTTCTTTTCCAATAATAACTAGAAGTGCCTCAGGATTCTAATTATACAATATTAAGCACATCCTCAAGAAGAATGTCACGGGTGAAGGAAATCATAAATATATATATATAAATATATAAAGGTAGCTTTCAGTACCTTTATATAAACTGATAAATTCATGAAAGAGGTCATTATAGAACTGAAGTATCCAGTGGGAGAAGTGGTGGAGAGGTATGAGAATAAAAAGAAAAGAGTACAGTGGATTATGGGTGATTTGGTGGTGGGTATACTATAGTTACAATACCTGAGGGGAGGGAAGGGATCCTATGCTTTCAAAATACCAATAATAATGTAAGACAATGTCGCCTCAGTAAAAATAAATAAATAATAAAATTGATATTTAGAAAAAGAAAGAATATTTCCTTTTGGACCCTTATGATTAGGAAAAAGGATTCTTAATACATTGAGCTTGATTTTTTTAAACTTGTTTTACCTAACTTTTCTTTTTAGATAAAAGAATTTAACAACTGTATTTAAAACAGGTTGCTATCAAAAAGGCTGCACCCAATGTTATATATATATATATTATATTCTGTTCTTACATATGTAAGTCTTAGTTGTGATTTCAAAGTATTAGAGCCAAGGAAAATGGACAAAAATGTTAAAACTAATGATAACACCAGTCTTAGAAGACATAAAATGTTCATCTGCTTGACTGTGTTGCAGACTAGTCTGCTCTGAAAGGGTTCCTGGTACGTAAGGGAGAGGCTGGTGGAAATGCACTCAAAGCCTGTGACCATATAGATAAGAAGCAGAAATCTGGCAGCCTATGACCTGCACAGTGATGTATATTTTACTATTTGCATTTTAATTCCTTTAGAAGCCTGTTCTCTTCCCTGATACTCAAGTACATTCTTTACTAGCCCAAAAACTAGAAATCCAGCCTGATCCTTCTGGGCCTAATTTAAATATGTACTCCTATTTTAAACACTCTCATGTTAAAACAAGAGGGTATATCCAGATCTGAAGACAATGTCGCCTCAAAGATCTATGAGGACTTTTCTTTGATACCATTACTCTGCATGAATAGGTTTTTGCAGCTACAGAAAAACAGATCAGCTTTCCAATTTCCCTGTAGAAGCTGATTCCTATAAAGAGAATTAAGTCCATTTTTAATTTTAGTTCCTTTAAGAGTCAACTGGATTGAACTTGCCTTAGAGAAAGCCTGAGGATTGCAAAGTCTGATTTCAAGTATCTTACTGTTGAAACACTATACACACTCCTCCCTCTGAGTCCCAAAGAGTGAAAATATTTACCTAAACAAGTTTTTTCCACCACTGGAGATAGAAAAGTAAACTTTATGAACCACTGCTACCAGGTAAAACTGAATGTAACAATCAGTGTTACATTCATGTGACAAATAGCCCAAGTTAATGAACTACTGAATTACTGAAGGTTTATTACTGAAGAATTCATGAAAATTTAAGATGAAAAGATTATGGATAAAATCAGCTACTGACATCTATTCTCAAAAGTATAACACATTTATATTACACAGAAAACCGCATCTCTCATTTAATTGCAATTTAGGAATCTAACCAATTAAGATATTAAGTACCTCGAAAATAGTCTCAAACCCATTAGTACAAGTGAGTTAATAGTGCATTTGCACTTAACTTATAAATAGCTAAATAAAAAATTGCTATTTCAATGTTAAGTTGTGATTCATAATAATTTTGGACTTTAAGGAGAAAAACTGGTTTCCAATGCTAGTTAAATCTCGACTTGAAAAGAATGATCTATATGGATGAATGTCTGATAACATAATCTAGACACATATCTCATTATCCAAATGTGTGTTTCTCTTTGTCATATAACAAGACAAATGAAATATTCCCAGCAGATTCATATTTAAGCACAAAAATCACTATTCTAGATTTATATTGCATTATATTTTGACTCTGCAAAGTTAAAAATTTGTATATGTGTGAATGTATAGATGTATATATAACACTTACTGGGTGATAGATGTATGCTTAAGCATAGATGATCAGGCCACAGAAAACTACACTTTTGGTCAGTATTCCAGTTATCATTCATCCAGTTGATGGTGATTATGTGCCCAAGCATGATCTAAATAGATTATTAAGTATACAATACTTGATCTTTATTAATAAATATCACAAAAAGCAAAAACTATATTTAGCACACATTCTAAATTAATGAAAAAAATTTGTCTAGTTGTTAAGCTAGATAAAATGAAATATTCCCAGCAGATTCATATTTAAGTGCAAAAGTCACTATTTTAGACTTATATTGCATTATATTTTATTTCTGCTTGCAAGTTTAAAATTTGTGTATGTGCATATCAATGCCTGTTATGACTGCAGATTAATATTAAAAATGCAAAAATTCACTATTTTAAATTGATAGCACATTACAGCATACTTTTACTTGCAAGTTCCAATGAAGTGCAATCTTACAAATGAAATACATGTTTCTTGAGATACAATTCCCTGAACTGAAATGCTCAATACATTAAACTTTTTAAATTAATGGTAAATAATTCTAACCAATTAAATCAAAAGTCATGGTCATTTTTCAATAGGACCTGAGATGATTTTCTGGATTGTGAAATTTCAAAAGGAAATTACTTTTTGAAATTATTAAATTAGAAACCTTCAAATTTGTAGTCATCATTAACAACACTCTCCTTTGTTCACTTAACAAAGATTGCATACCTGCTACAAGCATTCATTCTTCCCAGGATCTGGAGAAACAGCAGCAAACAAGTCAGACTTCTTCCCTGCACTATTGTAGTTTGCAGAATAGCAGATTGAAGCTCAAGCAATAAATCATATTTTCTATAGCAAAACATCAAAAAAGTAATGAAAAGATCATAATTTTTCTACAAATCTCACTTGGAACACTTCTTTGGGAGTTATGTTCTCAATAATAGTCTCAATAACTTCTGATTAAGATTTATTCCTAAATGCAATAATAAAATTCTAAGACGCTTCTGGCTTTAAAATTCAAAACTTTTAGTTCAAGCAAACTATTACAGCTGATGGTAAGCAAGACATTAATGAATTTTCTAGCTGGATATTTTCTGGTGATAGACTTTAACTTGTGATATTACTGAGTGAAACATTAAAAGGTAATATACATTCTTAGAAAGATCCATGTGCACGTGTGTGTGTGTGTGTAAAAATAGTAGGTGGGGGCAGAGATTCACTATTTTATTCTTATCAGTACCTTTGGCTTAAAATGCACAATGTGGCTTCTGAGAATAAGTATTTCAAGGAAAATGTCAATATTAAATTGTGTACCTTTTGAAAAAGTACAAAAGGAAAACTTCTCCAAAAGGTATTGATATAAAATGATTTTTGAAGTCAACCTAATAACTCATTTCTATTTTGGAAAAGAGAAAGGAATGAAAAATAGAAAACCTGGCCATTATACTATAAGAAGTCTTATCTGCATTCAAGATGCTCCTTAGAAATAGTGAATAAACTCTGATTTAGACTTGTTTTCACCCGTTTTTCTCTCTGCCTTCGGTTGCAAAACCAAACTCTTACTACTTCTTTCTCAAGATTCAATTCTTCAGCCATCTTCATGATCTCTTGAGAGGAAGGTTTATTCTGTTCTCCAAAGTGTCTCTCCAGAGCATCTTTTGCAGCAATACTAGGGGAGGGGGGAAAGGGAGAAAGAGTTTTGTTTTTACTGATGTTTTTGGCAGATCCAGATTAAGCCTAGTTAAATTTTCTAAATATAAACATGAAAAGGTAACTTAAAGACCCTGAAAACATTTTCAAGTCTGATAAACAAAGATAAATGAACAATTTGTCAATCATTTAGATGTTGTCTTATGCAAAGTAAGTAAGCTTAAGTAGGGTCACCAGGGGTTCACAATGTAGGGGACCCCAGGATTTCTGTGTTTATTACACTTTGTGCCACAAGAGGGCACTGACTGAATAGTTAAATAGGAAATGAATACTTGTGGATTTTTCGAAATTTCCCCAAGAAATCATTTAGGTTATTCACAATAAAGAAATGTTTAATGAACAGCTAAACCAAAACAAAACCCTATATTTTATCATTTTCTCTGTGAATCTCATTAAAGCGACAAAAATATCAGTGAACAACCCTTTTGCTTTGAAATGCCAAGAATCACCCTAGACTTTTAAGAGTGAAATACTGATTACTAGTTTTGTTATTTTTAATAACAGATACCATAATGCTAGAGCAAGATATATCTAAAAAGATAGAAAAAACTGTCACTCTTTTTAGAAGTGTTTTCTCAGCTTCTGGTTTTATCCAAAATTTGTGTACCTAACCTTCCTGAATCAAATGATACTTAGCTTTTTCTATTTATGTTGAAAATTAGTAACTCTCTATTTTCACCATTAAGTTACTAAATTATGCTTCTTTCACCAGTCCTGTTTTTTGAATAGCTTCTGTTCACTTTACATTTATGTTATGTTACTCCAATGCTGAATGTTCATTTCTTCCTGAGCTGTGAGCCTATTCCTCAGAATCATATATACAGTGTTGTAGGCCAATATTACCTCAATTTAAAAAAAGACTTACCTTATAGTTGTTCTCCGTTTCCGTTTCCTTTCATTTGCTCCCACTTTCTCATTGTATAAAGCTATAGGGAGGGCAGAGGGATAATTACAAAAACCAACATAAATAACCCAGATTTGGGTTTCAAGTTTCCTATATAAAACAAAAAAAAAATGAAATACTTTTTTTAAAAATTTGAAGTCTAGGGTATTTTATAAGCCTTAGATAAAAATATTATGTAGAAATAAAGACTAACTTTGCAAATGTAAGTATCTATAAATGATACATACCCCTATCTTAATTTTATTGTTGGAACACTTTCTCTGAATGCTCTCAAACCTTGATCAGTCCTAACACTGGTATGAGTAGATAATTTTATCACATAATATTTCCCATCTAGCAACCACTTGTGTTTCTTTTTTTTTTTTTTTAAAGATTTATTTATTGTTTATGCATACAAGCACTGGGGGTACAGGTCAGAGGTGGCGGGTGAGAGGATTCACCACAGAGAGCGGGGAGCAGAACAGGCAGATCAACGGAAGTACACTGCTGAGGGGAGCAGTGGGCACAGCAGGAGAGGTCTGCTGCGCCATGTGGGTCCCCTCCCAGGCCGGCAGCAGGGATCGAACTCGGTGCTGCAGTGCGTTGCTTTGCTTCATAGTGCGTTGCTTAACCCACTGCGCCACCAGGAGGCCCCCACTTGTGTTTCTTACTTGGAAGATTGGTGTGTGCAAGTGCTCTGGTACAGTAAAATTAGGTTATAAAACACGATTCATGTATAATTCCTACCATATAGCACAAAAGCAAAAAATCTGGCTGTGCTTTAAAAAAAAAAAAAAAAAACATTTCACCAGTTCATGTTCAGTTCACGTTATTCATGAAGCTTTCTTTATATAATTTCATTCTCAGTACCTCCATTGTCAATAAATGTATTTCTATGCTTGCTTGTTTTTTGTATGTAGCCTTGCTTTTTTATTTTAGCTTAATGAAATAAGGTACTTATTTTTCACCTCAAAGGGAAAAAAAACCAAATAGAACCTCAAACCTCTCACCTTAGCATTAATACTCTCAATCAAAACCACTGTTTTTAAGTTAAAACATCACAAAGCCTTTAAAAATACAGCTTCAATACCTCCTACTTGCTCAGCTTCCTGCAGCCATTTGGATAATATTGCTTTTAGTTTGCATGCATTTTTAAAGCTGAGCTGCAGGTTTTCAAATCTGCAGATAGTGGTTTGACTGAATTCAGAGCCGTGCACTGCTGCCAGGGCTTCCCCAACATTTGTCTGGGTGTATCCTGTGAAAGAACAATAAAGAACTTTAGTTTCAGTTTTTCAGGAAACGTACATTTTGGCCTGTTATTGCACAGATCTTTGTATTTGTCAACCAGATATTTTTTTAAGCATAAATGTGTTAGCAATTTAGAATTTCTTAGTAATTTGAAAGGCTAGGGTATTTTATAAGTCTTAGATAAAAATATCATTCAGGAATAAAAACTAACTTTGCAAATATGCATAAATATAAATATTTCCAGAAATATACCTTTTTGTTAATAAATCATTTTTTTCTCGGGTCAGAAGACTTCAGATAGGAAAAGCAGCTATTCATAATGTTTAGCCCAACTGGATAGGTGTATCATAGCACTTTATAAGGCATTTAAAAGATCCTTCCTTTTTTATCATTATTAAATGTCTAATAATTTGTGCTCAAAATCTATAGTATATTAAACTATAATGCACAAAATATATAGAAATATTTTGATCTGAACTAGAGTGAAAATTCAACTGTATTGTTAAAAGATACCAAATAAAACAAAAGTTAT
Source organism: Galemys pyrenaicus (assembly GCA_019455555.1). Classification (NCBI taxonomy): domain Eukaryota; kingdom Metazoa; phylum Chordata; class Mammalia; order Eulipotyphla; family Talpidae; genus Galemys; species Galemys pyrenaicus. The sequence goes on from JAGFMF010011523.1 coordinate 4,103,141, forward strand.
ACTTGCTTTTCCTAAAAACATGTTTAACATGAAACTATGATCACACCCCAGGCACATTTGTACTTTTATATGTATGTACACCTCCAAGCACATTTATTACAGCATTTAGCAGTGCTTCTATCTCCACGCAAAAGATCTTCATTGATTGTACCAAATATTTTTAGAGTACAAGTTGATGTAAACCATCAACATAGAATTTCAAATATTCATAGCAGTATAAATGACAAACAAAATGACTTCCATAAAGATGCCTACAGTTGTGTTTATTATGTATAATAACTACATGTTAATTTAGGGCCTGTAGCCATGTATATGTCTGCATAGAATGATTTCATATGACGTCCATCAATAAATATAAAAGTACCTGTATTTCATTTCACAAGTGCAAAGGTTTGAACTATCATTTACAATTTTTTCCATTCCAAAAAATTACTACTTCATGGATTTAAACAAGGTTAATTATTATCTTTTTTTTAAACTTTTCAATAGAAAGTGAGCAAGAGATATGAACAGATAATTCCAGGAGAGGAATAACAAATATCTGTCAAATAGATGAAAGAATGTTTTCGATTCTTTACTTGTAATAAGAGAAATTTAAAATGAAACTACGATGAGTTATCAATTTGACCTATCTAATGTGCAAGTTTCCAAAGGATTAATGTTTTATTTTTCCTTCAAGAATATTTACTTATTTTATGTGCCAGTCATAAGTCACTGTTGCAATAGCTGAGGATATGCTATTAAAGAGAAAACAAAAAGAAACAAAAAAACTGTGGTCCTCATGAAGCTCATATTTTGAAACGTAGCAAAAGAAGACACTTGTGGAGCTGGTAAAATTTAGTATAATTTTTACAGAGACCAATTTGACATCTCTGAAAAATTACTCATATACATACTCTGTAATCAAGCAACATTCCTTTGATCACTTTCCCTATACATATATGCATATAGGTCCAAAGTGACATTTCAGAAGTTTGTCATTATAGCATTGTTGTTATTAACTAAAGGTTGAACATACCTAAATTCCACCCATAGGAATCTGATTACATTATAGTACATTCCTAAAATGGAATTGGACAGACCCATTAAAAAAAAAGCCTCTCCATAAATAAATAATGAAAGCTCTCCAACATAGTAAAGAAAAATCTGTACAAAGATAAATATGTGTTTGTGTATGCATAATATATCTCTGGAAAGATACACAAGAAACTAATGTGGCTGGTAAACACAAAGGCATACATTTCGCCACATCCTGGCTTGACTGACTCATATGATGCCCATCCATTCACATGTGCCCACACCCTATCTGTGTCCATGTCTGTCTCTATATACAATATACACAAACAGGGATTTCACACCTCAGCTTTGAAACAGAGTGCCATTAATTAATTTAAAAATCTGTGTAGTTAGGCTATTAAAATTTACAGGGAAATTATGGTCTTTGTAGGATTATCACATTAATTTTATACCATAGTGTACTATGAACACTGACTTGGGCTTTGGAGCAAATAGAAGAGCACTGAACAGAAATTAAGGATTTGCAGACCAGGTTATCTGTCCCCTTTACTTTTAATAAGTGCATACCTAACTTAATTCTTCTCACTTTAAATTCATTGGCAAATTTTTCAAGTTCTCGGATTTCCGGCGAATCCATGTCTATTGGTTCTTCTACCAATTTACTTTTCCGCCTGAGTTCTTGCTTGAAATCCGCAGCTGCGGGGTCCTCTGCGAGGAGAGGCTGGTGCATGGGAGGAAATCCATGACTCAAGGTGTGGTCCGGAAACTTATAAAGACATGGGGTTAAGCTACCTGTGAATAAACAAGAAAGGGTAAGGGCCATTTGTAACTGTCCAACATTTCGACACAAGCAAGGGTCTTGCCGGGTACAGCCACTCCCAAGTCTTAAAAGTTACTTAACATCCAGTTTTCTGAAGCAGAAATCAGAATATCTTAGTGTAAATGTGATTATTTATTTTCCCTCTTTCCCAGAGCAGTAAAAGCAAAATTAGCACAAAGGCAAGAAGCTGGCAATTGCAAATAATTAAATAAAAATAAGCAAATTATTTTAGAAGTATTAAGTTTTCCATCAGTTCTTTCCCTCTTATAAGACAATTATTCCTGGGAATCTGAAGTTCAACTCTCAGCAGAATGCATGTTTTGATTTGTTTTTTCATTCACTAAACAAATTACCTCTTGTGTCTATTATATTCAATGCACAGGGTTAAGTACTAGCTGGGAAGTTGGTTTTTTTTTTTTTTTATGTTCAGAAAATTAATTATGTAATACTGAGATGTAACAATGCCTTATCAAGAAGTGCTTAACTTCAGTGGTAAAAAGTCGTGTCGTTTTAAATTTTAACAAAGGGAGGTAAAAAGAGAATTATAAGAAAATGAAATACATTGACTTATTTAAATAGATTCAAGGAGTGAATTGATATTAGCAAGAATTGATATTAGCAGAGTTTATTAAAAAATCAACAGTATGATTTTTTGAAATGCATATAATATAATGGAATTGTAACAGGGTGGTCCCCAGGAAAAGGGGTAGTTCCAAAATCCTGGTTCTGCCCTAAGTGGGTGGAGCTGAGCAGGGGTAAGAAGCCGCTGAAGAGAGGAAATAGGAAAACGGAAGGGAGGAAGAAGGAAGCAGAATGGAAAGCAGCAAGGAGGCTTGGAGAAGGCACACATAGCAGAGAGACATGTGAAAAAACTGCACTGCTTTTTAGTCTTAAACTGGTTGGAACAGATGTGGGTAAAAAACCCGTGAGGAGATTAATAATGGCAGCTTTCATCTTAATTTTAATTTTTCTCTTTTCCTTCCAAATTTGTCTAACTCCTTCTACTCCTTTCTGTAAGTCTCTACTAAAAAGTCCCTTAAACTTGTAACAAACTTTTAAGCCTTACTTTAGGCCAATCCTATTTAGCTAAACTTTTACCCTCAAGGAGATGGGTAACTTGAAATGCTTAACTTAGTAACTATATTCTTTATCCTTTCTGTATTATACCCTAATTATAGTAAAGTTCCTTTCCATTAAAAACCTTATATATTTGTCTTAAGGTGGCGAATAGCAAAACCCATTCAAAAAGGACAGGTTTAGGAGTTCTGGAGTGCCCCTCACCCTGCCTGTAACAGAATGTTTCTTAGTACTTAAGAAACAAAAGTAAGTGGTTAAGACCGTGTGATTCTATTTGTTTTCTAAAGAATACAATATAATTTTCTCATTTATCACATATACATTGTTTTTAATGTTAATGAAACATTTTATTTTTTAGTATTTTTTTCTTATATTATGTTAATTTTTGAACAATATATGATTTATCCCCTCAGGTGTGGTCTCCATAGTTATCCATCACCAAAGCACACACAGTATGATTCTAGACAAGACAGGAAATCATGCATAAATGATAAAACATTGAGTTGAGAGAATTAAAAAACTTGAATATTTAATATTTTTAAAAGTTGCTCCAGAATTCATTCTTCATTTGGAAAAAATAGTTTCCTTTAGTCAGTTGAATAGAATAGCCAAATTCCTTTTCTTTCTGTTTTATCAATACATTATAATTTCATGTAGAGGTTTCATTTCAATTTATATTAAATGACTCATGTATAGCCAAGACATTTGTGTAAATAAAATATTCATTAATTAATCATTTTTCTTATGAGGCTAAGTAAATATTTAAAGTAAAAATAAATTACTATAAAATATATGCAATAATCATTCTTGGAAGCTTATTGAAAAAAATGCATCAAGAATTTATGCTACCTAAAATTCATCCATAAATATATTTGCAAATCAAAGACATGAGTAATAACATATTTTGCCAGAATATATAAATCTTACATTAATATATCAATATGTAATGAGAAAAGAATAGTGTAAGTCAGCACATTGATGGCTTCATAATATTTATATGAGAATATGTAATTATAAAGTATGCCCCATCAAAAGATTAAATTACTTTTCTGAAGCAAAGTAAATTTACAAGGAAGAGATTAAACAACATAGCATAAGATAAATTTGGCTGCTTCATGGATATGAAAAATATTTGAAGAAACTATTTCTGTTTAGAAAACTCTCTGCTACTTTTGTAATCCTAAATGCAGATTTACTTTTTTGAAAGTCAGTTAATCAATCACTTCATGCTTTAGTGTGTTTTAGTTATTTTGATAAGGGTAGACAGAAATTTTAAAAAATCATATCAATAGCTCATTTTTGAGAATGTTTGTTGTTTTGGGGGTTCACTTTTAAATTTATTTTTTAATAGAAGTAATGTTTTTTCCCAACATTGTACCTATTTAAGGGTATAAGTTCATACTTCTTCAGATGTATGGTACTACACCACACCTTCCACCAAAGCATTGGGGTTCATTTTTCACTTTCTATTAGTTGCAGGTTTCTGTTGATTAAAGTAAATGACTAATGTATATAAAAAGAAAATGAATCACATTTATTTTAGCATCTGTTTAATATTGATCTCAAGAATTTTTTCAGTTATGTTTTCAGTATTGTTTCTCCTATGTATATGAAAACATCTTCACTTCTTCCATCATTTAAAACATCTTCACACTTCCATCACCAAGCATCACTAAAGCACTTAATGATAAAATACTCTGCATAAAAGAGAGGAAAAAATCAGATTGCTGTTTGATGCTGAACATTGAATGTATGGAAGACACTTTTGAGAGCTCATTTAACCTATGTCAAATTATTTTTATTTTATATAAGTAATTTGCAGTGTATCTTCTACAAGAGCATAGAGTCTGAATTTGTTAGCAAGCTCGATCATTATTTTCAACCTTTCTTGGGGACTGTAGTTATGCACTGCTACTAATCTATACCACACGATGCGCTGTGTTTGCATTTGTCATCTTCTTGTGCTTATAAATAAATGAGGGAGGAAGAAATGTGTATTTTTTACCCACAACCTAAATTTAGGAAATTTATGTAAAGTAATTAAGTAACTTTGCTGGGGGCCATGAATTAACTCTGCAGTTGAAACTGGAACTGAAATACCATGAGCAGCACAACAAACACCATCAAAATGACTCACCTCGTTCATTTTCCAGGCAACTTGTGCTCAGATAAATCAAACAGCTTCCCTTTAGGTGCTTCTCCTATAGTCTATAGACATTTGACTACTTTAAATGACTCTTTTCAGACAAAAAAAAAAATAAAGTCACTTTTTAAATATTAGGAGTATGCCATCTTTTTTTGTAGAATATTTTATAGGTAGTGTATACATTACAAATGCTCTGGAAAGATGAACATTTAGAAAATACATTTGAAAATGAATCCACAAAAAGTAACAGGAAATAACATGTTCAAAGTTTTGGCATCCAGAGCAAAAAGGAAAACCTGATGTGTGATGTTTTCATTTTTCACTGAGTGAGAGCATCCTCAATTATCTACAGGACGAAGTCTTCCTGGAACTAACCCTAAACAGAACTCCATGACCATAGAAGCACAGCCAAACTGAATTTCTGAGCCGTGATCCTGTATTTGGGGGAGGGTGGGCTATAGATGGAAAGATTTTTTTAAATCTTTCTGAAACCTGGATTATTGGAAAAGAAAGGTGGGGGGAGAGAGATAAAAGATGTGCTTTCTAATACGCAGCAAAGGTCTCAAACACTTTCTAAAGCATAGTTAAAGTAAAATTGTCTGTAGAACTACACAATATCTAAATAGTGTTGAGAAATGTCTGTACATTCTTTAAAGCTCAAAAATATTTTCACACTGCAGGTGAATCCACTACTGCTCTTCTGAAATGCTCTGTATGCACTTGTATCATAATGTAGGTGCGAGAAAAAGAGGTAAACCTTTTAAAGCAGGCAACAGGGAGGTGGAGGTCTGTCTTGCCTCTGTGACAAGTCCCATAACACCTCTGAGCTTACAGGTTTGAAGTCTGAACAATCAGGACAGCAGAGGGACACAATTACAGTATACCACCTTGCCACAGACATGAACTGGAATATGTATTTGAATATTTCTCTTTATTTTCATTATTGTTGCCAACAATGAAGTAAATCATAAAATTAAATTGTGATCTTTTCTGCTTTGAGCACTGATTGATCATATTCATGTGCAACAGAGGCTCTCTGCCTAGCTTTGTAATTGAAGTGTACTTGGAGGGCAGCTATGCACATTTACATATTGTCTATCAATACATTTGCTTTGCTGCTAGAATGGCTGTGTTGAGTAGCTGAGACAAATGAGAAAACTTAGAGAAATATATCCTCTTACTGCCACTGAAAGACCTGTTATGATTCAGGTCAAAAATCTTCAGAATTATTCCTTTCTGGAGAATCTGCACAACCAGAGCAAGTTAAGCAAAAAGAAAACAAAACAAAACCAAAAGATTTTTTTAAAGGAAAAACAACAAAAAGCAAAGAATCAACAGAATGTCTCCAAAGTAGAACATTTCTCTCTGTCAACTTCTAAATCGATATTATTTTTTTTTTTTTGCCTTTGTATTAGCCTAGATCGAGAGGGTGCTGTCAACACAATCTTCTATTATTCACTTCTTGTAAGAAAAGAAAGGACATTCATCTTCATGGTTAATTCTCAAACATAGGCTATTTTGTTTCCCTCCTAAAATTAATTCTTAAAACAAACTTGGTCTTGTCATCTGTCATAGGACCTTGCTGAGTTTGACATTTAATAGCATGTTGTTGATTTGCTCTGTTTCCACAGGACGGTGAACAGGATGGACCATTGAGCTTGTTTTCTAGCTTTCACCCAAGTGTAGAAAATGGACAACAAAAAGTATCTCAGATACCCAAGAATGAGAGTTTTGAGGATTTGTTGTTGTTGTTTTGCTTTTGTGTGTGTGTGTTTATCTAGAAGCTATTGAATAAGATTATCCCCATTTTTATGATCTGCATTTTAGGCCAGATGAAATATCTAAATTCTCAGGATTGAAGGAGAAAGAATTTAGCTGCAGGTGTATCTGAAGAGAAGATGAAAAGAGAAGGCCTGGCTCAGCTGGTTGAAAGTTGTTAGTACTCACTCTAGCTTGATATGAAGAAACTGAACTTCAGAGATGTTAAATGACTCAAACAGACTTCATCATTAGCTAATGGTGGGGTTAGTTCATTGTTCCCAATTAGTCATTTTCTTTGGTATGCTCACACCTGAACGATGAGACACAGTGATTCATCTGAAGTTTAAAGTCCTCCCTTCCAACCTTAACAAAATATTAGTTGGAGCTCTGAGCTCTATGGAATGCACGAACTGAATGTAAGCATCAGAGGATGGGTAATATGATAATCATACTTAAAACAATATCACATCATTTGAAATGTGGTTCTTTATGCAGATTTTACTTTTATATGCAGCCTGTGACCATGAACCTATCCTCGTTGATAGTAAGATGCTTCTGTGGTTAGTGTGGCAGTGACTGAGTTGATGGAAGCTTCAAGACTCCTCAGAACATTCAAGTAGCACAACCGTATTTCTCTTGTGTATTTTGTACTTTTCTCTTATTTGTGAGTCCCTGTGTTTTATACTCAATTTGTACTTTCTCTGGACATAATAGCAGGAGAGTTCAGATTCTCTGAGATTTAATCTGCTAGGATGCAACTATAAACACTAACTATTTGTCATAATAACAACATTCTAACAAACTATAAAGCATAGCACATTTTAATGATATTGCTTTCAAAAATATTTGAATATCTCTATGCTTGTCACTAGCAATTTTTCTTTTAGTGACAAAAGAGGTTTTGTTCTGATATGTTTAAATCTTTGTATAGCCATTTTGCTCTTGATGTCACTAACCTAGACTTTTGACTATTTTAAAGGGCTTTTCCAGGGATTTCTGCTTTTAACTACAACAAGAAAAAGGTTTTGCTGAGTGCCTGCCTCGGGAACTAGTAACAGAACAACTGAGCTGCTGGTGAACCCTCACCATTAACTAGAGGCTGTTTGCTCTAATTCTGGAAACTGAGGGATGTTAGACATCTCAGGCCAGAGAAGTGATCTGACGAGTGAATTGATTTGATTGTCAGGGGGAGGGCTAGCAAGATCCATCTTAAAGTACTTGGTCTGTAGCTGACTTGATCTTTGGGCTAATCTCAATACATCACTGCCTTTTGCTGGGTAGAAGCCATTTAAAGATCTGTGTTTAAAGGCCTCGCTGTAAATAAGCAAGTCCTCTTCTCTGATGGAGCAGCAAGCAGCCATGCACTGTCATTTCCTGTCTCTGCAGTCAAAATGTGGTGGAGGTCACGAGCAGCGTGCTGCCTGCACCTCCAGTGGTGAAATGCACATCATTTCACTTTTTTATAATGAAAGTACTTCATCATCAAAGAGGACTGTTCTCATTAACTATGAATACTGATTAACTCCTAAGTATATGAATCATATATAAATGATCAGTTTTCAAAAAGGAAGAGAAAGGATAGTTTTCCTTATTTTTAATGATCAAGAAGAGATATTAGGGTTTGCAGGTAACCATTAATAATAGCACTCTTCATTTTTTGTCATAAATATGAGGATACTACTTTTTTTCAGGATGTTATTAAATAGAATGTAAGAGAATCTAATTTATTTTGGAATATTTTATTTTAAAGATTCAATGTCCCAGTTAGTTTTAAGCTGAAAAACTTTGAGAAATTAAAGCCTTATAAAATAAATTACTTGTTCAATTTTAGACAAAAATTCATGTCATCGGTTCCATTACTTCTCTGGATGATAACGATACACAATGATTAGAAAACATTTCCCTAATAAGTGATTCTTCAGCCAAAGTTTCTCTCTTAGTATTATCCTCTCTTTCTCATTCTCTCTCTCTCTCTCTCTCTCTCACACACACACACACACATACACACACAATTATAGGCTCACATATCTTAGTTTATATTTTTTTGTCATCATAACATTTTTTTCCCTGTTGCAGTAATAACAGAGATAAAAAATCTAAGTACAACAAAACTGTGTACTTTATCAAAACATTAAAATTGTTCTTCTGGTCATATCCTAAATTTAAGTTCTGTAATAAGTGGCTCCCTCTGGTCACATTTTCCTCTTCCTTAAGAAGTGTGCTATCAATGCCTATATACAGGCATCAATAAATAAGCAGTTGGGTTTTGATCTAGTGAAACTTTATTATCCAGAAGAGACATGTGTGACTTAAATTATTTTAATCACTTTTAAGACTTAGAAGCAATGTAGCTAGTGTTGCCAGATATTCAAACAACTAGAATTAGAGTCCTCACATATCACATTAAACCTTCAATGTCTTATTTACTTTTATGCACAAAATGTGCAGAAGAAATAATTCAATGAAAAGATGTTCTATCATTCTGTGCTATCTACTTTGTAAACAAACACAAGAGATCACTGAACTCTTAAAATGTAGCTAGAGCATCTGAAGAGCTGAATTTTAATTTTGAGCTTATTTTGATTAGTTGACATTTACATATGAATTGCCAGCTCAGGCTAGTGGCTACCATATTATTACTGAAGGCAAGTGCCACAAGAATATCAACAAGTGACAAGGGGCAATTTGTCAGTCATTAGAATAAAAATCATTATTCAGATTGAAACACAAGAGCTAAAAAACACAGTAGTTCAGGGGTTTATAGACTAGGGACAACAAGATCAAACCTTTATGGCTTTCAAATGTGTCACAGATCAGGGAACATTTGAATCAGTGGTGGTTTTACTATCAATTTCCAAGGTAAATGGTCAGAATTTCAAGATACCCTCTGCACTAGATTCATTCCAAGTCAAGAAATTCATCTCAGGGTCCCCAAACTTAATCTGATATATACAGACCATTTTGCTTACCTGCCATCACTCCATAGGTTGATGCCTGATTTCCATAATGACAGGAAGGGACAGAATAATGAAGTCCAGTTGCTGTGTTTTCCAGTGTTGCCACCCAAAAATATGTGCACAAGCAATTAGGAGTTTGGATCAAAGACAAAATAGACGGGACTGGTAAGAAAATGTATGAGGATTCAAGACACATTCATTTCATTAAAAAAATATACATTTATGAGATTCTTCAAGTTATATACCAATTATTTGTTCTCTTTTGAGTGACATTCCCTGATCAGTACATTAAAACTGGGAGAAAAGATTTGTCATAAATAATAAATATAGTCAAATATCAACCATCAAGGTGAAAGATAGCCTTCATTACCGAGCTGTGTTCTGTGAATGGGTAACTGAGGAGTTTCCACCTTGACTGATTTTGAATTGATTTTATAGGTCTTACCTAAAATGGACTTTTGACAAACTGACTAGAAGAATAGTCTCTTAATATTATTGCCTAGTATGACATCATAAGGTGGTCTTCTTCTAGGAGAATATAGAAATCAAATCATAAACAGCATATTCTTGTTTATTTTAATAAATGCTTCTATCAAAGAAGAAATGGCAGAGCAACATGCCTCTTATTGGAAGTAATGATGAAAACCCCACCAAATTAAATGGTTTTTAGGAAACCCATGATAATGTATGATTATGTATGTTGAAACCATGAGGATGTTGGTTTTTTGAGTGCACACAATTCATTCAACAGTTCTAATAAAACTGGTCAAAAACAGGTTGATAGTTGAATGACATGATGTCTATAAAGTTTGAACCAAGTATATGAAAACATCCATCATAAGGATGACTCAATGTATATTTTGAAAGTAAATCTGAATTACTAAACTTTTATCAAGTTTTAAATATGAATCACAGTTGACTAAAACATTAACTATTGACAATAAAATCACTAATCCTTGTTTCCATATACATTTTATTTTCTAATTTTTTCTTCATATCCTTAACAGTGAATTTTTATAATTAAAACATAATCATACATTCTAGAATTAATACAAGAGATAAAAAGTTCAGAATCAGGATCAGCTATATTGATAGATAATCTAGTCATTAAGGCTGATTAGAGGTCTCTATGAGGTCTCTATGTAAAGTAAAACATTTTATCTAACTATGGACCAATGTTTCATATTCTGAAATATTTGCATAAATTTTCATTTTACAGCTGACACATAGAAAGAACTGGTGATTTTACATTATAGTGATTATAGTAAAAATCTTACTGTGCAGCCCCAAATGAAACAAACATGAGGCACACTTAATACACAAATATTCTTCTTATTATAACCTTACTTAGATAATTAGACATGATTATAATTTGATAGAAAAATTATAAAACCAATGTTGTTATTTAATACCCATTTAGGTTGTTTTTAATGATTATGAATTTTTAACTTTTAACATTTAAAAGTTAAATGTTAACTTTTAACTATTCATTTCATTGATTTGGGGAAGTTACATTAAGAATGAACTAATTTAGCAAATATGTTATTTATTTTATATTGTTTCATATATCTAAATAAATAAATAATGTGTTGAGTCTAAACTTGCCAAATCATTACCTCAATTCTAAATTTTATTTTTATTCTGGCTAAATACTTCTCCTACATAGTATATTGAACAATGTATTATTTTTTTTCTCATTCTCAATATTTTATTTAGAATATACTATTAGTTATGTTGTAATTGAGTTTACTTATAACATACCTTTTTAGTAAAAAATACCTTATGCTTCTCAAAAATATGTTTGAGGATATTTTCATTAGTACCTTTTTAGTTAAATTATGAGAACTGCAGAGTATGAAAAGCATTACATTAAATGATTTTGCTGATGTTCAGATATATGACCTCTAGATATATACCTTTAAGAATCACATAGATTCAGTTGCAAATTAATGCTAAACTTAAGTGTTTCAGAACTGCTTCATTATGATAAAAGATAAAACTTAAATCCTTTAAATCAGAACATAATTGTATCAAGTTGAATTTTGATTTGTAAATATGTTTAATTCATATTTAGATCTACTTTAAAACAAGTGGAAGTAAATAGTACATTGCTTTTTAATGGAAGAAATTTATTTAATTCAAACCTGCCCATTTATAAATCAACTTCAAAACACTTTGTATTGTATAAAGAATGAGTGCATCAACATAGCATACTGATTTGATTGTGCTGGAGACTACATATTTAACTTCTCATGTTTATTTTCATTGAAGAAAGTTTTATAAACTAATATAAAACTTGGTTCGCGGTTGAAGTCTCTTTAACTTCAATTTTGAGAGCATTTAATTCACTTAATGTACTCAATATTATCATGCTTCTAGCTTTGATTTCTGAATTTTGAATTAGGAAAATTTATTAAAATTTATTTAATAACTTTATTCTTTGAAATCAATTCTTGTTGGTATTGGAATTCATTTAGTTGTGTTTACTATGAGGCATAAAAGTGTTATCCAAAGGCCAAATACATCTTTAAGTTAAAGAAGGAACACATTTTGAACATTAAATTATTTTAGACAATTTCTTTAGTTCTTACTCTTTATTTATAAACTTTCCATTAAAATGGCTTTGGAATTAAAAATAGACTCACTGTCTACTTATCAAAAAAATTGACTATAATAAACCATTCATTTCTACACTCACATAATTTTATGCATTTTTGCCTTTTCAGTATCCTCGATAGTTAAAATATTTAACTGAAGGAGAAAAATAAATAAAAGAAACAGAGTCCGTAAACGAAGAAGATTCAAAGTATCCATTCTGGAACCCTCAGGCCAGTGCCTGCGGACTGTTAGGGGAATCAGTACCTGTGGACATCACATTGGTGGCATGGTTGGAGACGGGCAGGCATTCGGCAGCGCTGGGATGCATTATCAGAGGCAGAGTCGCAGAAGACTCAGCGTTCAGAGGTATAAAGGTCTCAGCAGAAGTAAAAGGTTGGCAACTCATTCCCACGAGAAAGGGGGAAAGTGAGAACTGCTGCTCCTCAAATCAGAGTTTTATTATATTACCGTCTCACGGGGTCCTTTCTGATCTTAGCACCTGCATATATACATCAGGAGAGCTCTGAAGCACCAGGAGGGTGCGTGCTGGTATTTATACTGCTATGAAATCCCTTTATACATGTTAATCACCTTTTCTCAGGGGTATTGCTTTATCAATCTGACTGTCTTCTTTCTAACTCAAACATAATCCACGTCCAAAAGGGAAGCTGATTCTGGTGTGTAGATTGGGGGAAAGGGAGAAATCTGACACTCTGTTCAACTTCAGCAATTCAGGCCTTTTAGAAAGGTATCAAGAACTTCAAATAGTGTCCTCAATGAAATAATGCTGCAATGAATGGTAAACCGTAGATATCTTTTGCTACTAACACATTTTACTACTAACACATTTATAGATGTGAAATTTGCACAATAACACAAAACAACAAAAGTATTAGTATATATATACTACGTACGTTTTAAGAAATATGAATATTTAAATTGAAATTAAATATGAGAATACACTGTCAATTCCTGATTATGCTCAATAATGCAAGCTTGAAAAAATGATGAAGGCCAGTCTGTTACTAAATAAAATGGAATTAGGAAAATATTGAACAAAAGTACAGCTCTGTAGCAAATAACATGGGTGACTGTAGTAGCTTTTCCTTGATTACAATGCATTTATCAAGAATGAACATATAATAAATCCTGACTAGATGTTGGTCCTATCATATCACTTTCTGCAGTCATGTCACGTGAATCTCAGAATGTTTGTGTGAGTTACGGAGCACCATCCTTACTAAACTGATGGTGCCTGAACTTGGATCTTAGTCATTAAACAGAGCCTGCAATAACCATGGTAACTGCGTGCAAACCACATAGGCTGTATTGACATTAACAGGAGAATAGAAAAAAAAATACCCTATAAACAGTTGCTATAATGATAAATATATTAGTATCCATATTTTATAATGATCATGATTTCTACAAATAAATGAATAAATACAATATTAATGTCTGCATATATAACTGGGTAATACAGCAAATGGAAGTATCGAAATGGGCATATATATTATTGACATAAGAAAAAAACAAGCTTCATTAGATTTTTTTAGAAATTCTTTTTAAATACTTTATTAAAAAATTTAATTTAATTTAATATTGGTTTACATTTTGTTTTGAAATTTTATTGCAGTGTGAACTATTTCAACATAACTTGGCATTTAATTGATTTGTGCTAAATTTGATGTTAATATTGACAATACATTTAAAAACAAACTTTAACTTGAACATTTTGTAAGCAACCAATTGATATTTTGCCTAAATCATTATGTGCCCAAATCATTATTATTTAGAGCCATTGGAATGATATGGCCAAGCATATCAACCAAAAGACAGATTAATGAAGTAGGATGTAAAACCTAGTGCACAATAACAAAAAAACACACCACTTTTGTCATAGTTTGCAGTGCTATACAAAATTTCTAAAATTTCAATAGCAGACATAATTTTGCCAATAGTGATTTTAAAATTTTTAACTATTTGCACAATGAAATGAAAGCCAGGACAGGGCAAAGAAATGTCCACAATAGTCCTCTCACTTAGTACATCAAAAGAGGGGTTTGGAAGTCACAGAAAAAAAGGAAGTCAGGCCACAAGGAGACTCCGAAAAGGAAGTGGAAAGCCATCTGCTGCATCTTCTGGCTTTCCTACTTGTTTTCCCTGTGTCTCTCACTTCTCATACTCTACAAATTAGCTCAACGGATTCTCTCTATCTACGGCCACATCACTGATCTCAGGATCATGTTTAAATTTTGGACAGGGGAAGAGACTACCTTGCTGCTTCTTAGTCTATACTTACAAGAGACACATTATCATTGGCCTTGGCTACTGGTGTGCCCATGCGTACAACATGGCTCCCAGTGTCCACAACTGCGAATGGATAAAAATGGCCAGGAGCAGTCAGGCATTTGTAAACAATGAGGGTAAGTTGTTATCTAGGAAGCCATCCTTAAAATGTGACTGATGCTGTTCTACCTCTGTTACAATAAAACCAGTAGAGTGAAATTGATGTTTTTCTGCATTGTCAATGTCAGTAATAAGGTTGACCTTATTCTAAAACAGTGATATTTTATTAATTGAATTTGTTTTGTTGCCAACGTATTAGCTATTTTTATTTACTTTTTGCTAGTTAACAGATACTATATTTGCCCTTTTTGTTAACAGGTTTCAGTTTTAGTATCAATTTGTATGTGTGTGTAAGACACATTAAAATATTAAGTTTTAATCATAATTTTATGATTAAAAGCTTTTCCTAATGTTTTGTTTGTCTTTCAAACTTCTATTGGGCATTCTATGTATAAGCTAAACAAAGCTGATTTTTTAAATTTTCTTTGTGCTTTTAAGTTTTAAAATTCTTACTCTGAGATTTTGTTTTTGCTTTTGGTTTTTGTTATTTTAGAGACTGAAAAACATCTCTCAACATTTTAAATTTCTATACTCATATTTATAGATTTTATTTATAAATATTTAAATATTGATTAATTAAAATTGTGGCACAATATAAAGTGATTAAATAATAAGAAAAATCTACTTCACGTTATGGTAATAAAAAAGAATATAGCAGAAGTCATAGCCAGCCATATTTGTTAACCTGATCCATTTACTTAAGTTAAGCAAAAGTTTTTTTCAAATATTCTCTGAGTTTTAATTATAATATTTTGATAAAATGTATAAACCCTCTAAAATTCTTATAAGGAATAATATTCAAATCTCTATTTCCTGATAATAAAATTGAAACTTTTTCTATTTCATATTTATTTTTGCTACATTTTTATATAAGCTGAGCAGCATAGTATAATTGTTTGGCATATAGATACATTTTGGAGCTAAACTATTTAGATTTGAATCCAACTTTACACCTTAATAGCTGTGCAATATTTGGTAAGTAAGTCCACTTTTTAGCGTCATGCTTTATTTGTAAAATGGAGATTGCTCTAATCCTCATTTCATTTAAAACAAGGCCTGACATGTAATAGATCACCAATAAATATTAGAAATTTTTAATAAGTAAGTTTCTATAATAACAAATGTTTATGTTTATAAAGTCTGTGCTGTAGGCAATATTTCATTTGACACTTAAACTAACCTGGTGGGTTAGGCACCAATTTACAGACTGCAAAACTAAGGCATAGACAAAAGATTTTCCAAAATCCTTACAGTAAGCAGCAGACATGGTATATGAATCCAGGCCAATTAAAACCTGAGCAAGGACCTCCCTGGTGGCGCAGTGGGTTAAGCAACGCACTATGAAGCAAACCTCAGCCACTGCAGCACAAGTTCGATCCCCACTGCCAGCCAGGGAGGGGGCCCACATGGCGCAGCAGACCTCTCCTGCCTTGCCCGCTGCTCCCCTCAGCAGTGTATTTCTGTTGATCTCTCTGTTCTGCTCCCCGCTCTCTATGGTGAATCCTCTCACCCCACCCCACACCTCTGACCTGTACCCCAGTGCTTGTATGCATAAATAAATAAATCTTTAAAAAAATAAAATAAAACCTGAGCAAGCTACATAATGACTTTTATTAAGTAAAGCTATGTTATATTGATATCATATATTATTGCTATCATATCAATACTAGACTGACATCTCTTTCTATATAACACTATATGTAGATTTTTTGTTTCTAATACAAGTTCAGGAGAAAACATGGAGAATAAGTTAATTCTTTAAAAGATGTACTCACATCTTTTTAGAAGTTGCAGTTGTATGTAACGCAGCTGCAATAGTATCCAGACATATTACTTGAGTAATACAGACTTTTTTTGTGTGGGACATTGAACCAGCACTGCTGAATAACTTAGTCTTATTCATTAATGTATTTAACTGATGTTAACAATATTTCTTTACCAACTTGTAATTCAAATCACCTTGTACTGATCAGAATTGTGAAATATCTCTCCCTCTGTCTTCCTCTACATATGATACACTCATATATATACACATATGTATGATATAGCTATATAAGCATCAGGGGCTATATTATAATTATGCATACATATAAGATTAGGGATTCCCATCAGGATAAGAATGTGAATCTAAATTAATTTATTCAGATAGTCTAAGTGGCAATAAAATGTAGTAGTCCCACAACACATAACTTTTGAAAAGATGATAAATTTTACTCAAAGCAGTGTTTTAAAGAAAAGATTATACAACCATATGGCTTGAAAGGAACTCCATCATATTGGAAGCAGACATTATTTAAAGCACTTTTCAGTTATGTATGTCAAGTTTGGCTCTTTAGTGATTGTGAAAGCAGCGATTAATGTGTGCATAATTCACTTCATTCTTGCTCAAATTATTTCATATCCAGAAATCAAGGTACTTTATTGCAGAAGGAAAAGATAATGTCAATGACTTGCAACCTTGCTGAAGTTGAAAGTTCCCTTAATACTGTCTAAAGGGTAAACTTGTTACTTATGGAAAATAAATGTCAAGGTGAGACATTAACTTAGGAATGATGCTTACCCACAAGGGCCATATCCCTGTTGTACTATAGTTCATGGGTAGATGTATGACTTGTTTCATTAAAATAAAGTCTTATGTAAACAATGGGCTGCCACACCTGAATTAATTTTGACAGGAAAACCTCTTTGCTACAAATTTCATTAGACAGTATTAATGATACATACAGGTACATTTACAGTGTATAATGTCTCACAATAGTTATTTGCTCTTTGAACCTAAATTTGAAGTTACGTTTCTATTCCTTATATGCATGATGTAAAAAAAAACAAAAACAAAACATGATTAGCCTCTTAGTAGTCTTATTGGGTGACACAAGGATATCATATGGTAGAACAAGAAATGAATACAGAACACAGCAAATTAATTGATATTGTGCCGACTGAGTTTTACTTCTTTTTTCATTTAGGCATCTCTGAAGATGAAAGCTGCAGAATGCTTTCCTTAGTTACTGCAATGAGATTTAATTATAATCATCTGGCTGTGGCTTAGCTCATGACACAAGATAATCTAAAGTAGGGGTTGTAGAAGGGAGACAAAGTAAACAGGGGTGCAAAGTGGGAGAAAGAAAGGTGTTTCATTTCCTCTGATAGAGATCAAAGGCTATTTGATTATTTGGGATTGCCTCTTGGTGTGTTGTGTTGTTTTTGAGGGGGCCCACAATATATCTACCCAAAAATCCAATCATATCTGTGTAACTCATAACCTTTTGTTAAAAAAAATTCATAGAAATGAAGGCAAGCAAGACAGTATAGATCACAATGAAGAATGGAATGAAAAGGCTTTAAAAAGATTCATACTATGTCTGCTTTATGACTACTTACTCTTAAATGTTATCAAGAGCACAGATCTCTTGAGCACAGATCTCTTCTGCTTATCCTTGTTTTCTTTTCCACCACATTTTAAGGTATAATAATACTGCTTTCATGTGTTCTACGTATTACGTACGAATGTCATGAACAGATGGAGTATTTTTAAATTTCTGTGTGATCATTTAAGGAACAGAAAAGCTTAAAATCCTACGTAAATTTATACTATTCTGAATCAACCTATGACTAAATCTTTCTCAAGATATGACTTAAAAGAGAGAAAAAAATAAATGATTTGATGGGTGGAGTAGAATGAAGTTCCAGCATAAGTCAGTTAAGTAAAACATCCCCAAGACTGAGAACATTATTTAAGAACAGTGCTAAGGGCTCTTCTTGCAACAACCAAAAATGGTATTGTTTAGTGTCCAATTATTACAAGAGAACATGCATTTTTTTAAAGAATTAGACATTTCTTATTCAAATTCAGATTCATTTGTTTATTGAACATCTACTGTGTGAATCATTTGTGCAAATGCATTATATTATTTTATCATGTTATTTAAGTGAATGCAATTGCAATGATACTCAAGTAATTTTATGCTAATCTCTGTCCTACATTTCCCCAAAATTGCTAGATAAATAAATTTTAAATATAAATTTCTCATTTACATTTTCAGTTGAAAATACTTCTTTCGTCTTTCTTATAGCACTGTTACCATAGAAAAATCCACATTACAACTGAGGAAAAATCGCTTGTACTTACATTAAAAATCTTAATCTCACCACATAAATTTTCATCAAGAATTAGGATTCATTCAATATAGTAGTTGACTAATACTGTGGAAATAAACTTGTTTGGCTTTTTATTAAGTGTATTTATTAAGAATGTAGACTGTTTGTCTCAGTAGGAAGAAATGGAAAGACCAGATTAAAACAACTTATCAGAGAATACTTCCTCACAACCTGAATAATAGCAGTTAACCATACATGTTGCGTGTGTGTGAGTGTATGTGATTAATTAGCTGTTTAGATTTCTGGTCTCTGAATAAAAGTATGTGTAATTATATTACTCTTACAGGATCCTAGAAGTTTAATTAAAAAACCTGAAGGGTTCAATAAAGGTAAATAAAATTAAAATTTCTTTCACTGTGACACCTGTCTTGCATCAGATTGATTCTGCAAAAGAAAACCACTCTGTTGTAAATGGAAGAAAGGAACTATCTCTGAGGATAAAGCTGCCTTCCCACGGTTCTCAAAGAACATGTAGAGTATAAACAGTGTTTTGCAAAGAATTTTTAAAAACTAGACTAGTTAAATTTTGAATTTTAAAGGACAATCATTAATCTGAATAGAAAAATTAACAAGTGTTTATAATGATAAAATTGAACTCATAAAATGGACAAAACCAGTGACATTAATATTCTTATAATACTGTGGATAAATGAAAGTGAAAAAGTGAGTTTTAATGAAGTCATGAATGAAATCTGACCAGAATCACCTAATTACTTCACTCTTCAAAATAAGATCACTTAAAAATACATTACATAGTAAACTGAATATGGTAATTGTATTTCTAATGAAAAATGGAATCTTTGATTCAGAAGCCATGAATGAATGATTAAAATATTGATAATACTTATAAAATATTTTAAATGATTTTTTTTTGCAAAATACATTTCCTTTTGCTAAACACACATGTGAAATTATTCGTATGCAGTGAAATAAACATGTTTATTACTTGTTTTAGTTTAACTTTCACGTTTTCTAAGAATTCAGATAGTTTAGCCAGAGTGAAAGGAAAAGAAAAGGAGGGAGATAGAACAGAAGAGGTAGTTGGGGGAAGGAACTTGGAGAGACCCGGGAGGATTAACCATATAATATGTATTTAAAAGACTCATTAAGAACCCAGTGTGATGGTAGGTAGGACAGGCACATGGAACATATATAGCAGGGTATGCTGGTCATGTTTCACATGTGACAGATACAAAAGAAAAATACACCATCTCATAAGATTCAGTTCACTATGATAAAATTTACAATATAAAATATTACAAAGAATTTTGTCTTCTTAAATTACTCTTCTTAGTATCTCCTTTACTTGAACTTGATATCCATGAGCTAGAGAGAACATTTAGGGAGACGAGAAAGATGAAAATAGGAGTAGAACTAGTTCCTAGAACTGGTCAATTGCACAATTTTGTAAAGCTAACTACAGAATTCCAGTTTAAAAATGATTAGTAATGAGAACAAAAGTTCTTCAGAGTTCATGGGGCTTTGTAATATTTTAATTGCTTCTTTTATATTGATGAACAAGGTACAAATCATAATGGTATTGAGAAACGATGACCTAATAGAGATTAACATGTAAGCACCAGAAAATCTACTTCATTTTTATTCATACCTGAACTTTGGAGACATATTTCTGTTTAATGAATATTGGTGCAATAGGCAGAAAAACATCATCTGTTCAAACACAGTTGGTAGTTTAAGGTTTCATTTTTCTATGAAACATCTTGCAAGCCAAGTGATTTCATCAGCATATTCAAATCAATGCCCAGCACCTGTAAAAGGTCACTTGTAATATGTTGAAACATAAGACAGGGAAGGCAAGATTATATCCTAAAAACACCTAATGTAATTGTTTTCTAAAAAAGTTTTCAATGTCATATTTTTAATAATCCACAAATAATTTTGAAATTGATTCATAAAATTATCAATATTAGAATTTTACATTTGTGAAGCTATCTTTAAGATTTTATAGGAGAGATCCAGCACTAATTGTGGTTTAGAACTCAATAGGAAAAGAAAGTGTCATTTAGTAAATAACACTTAACTTTCCTTTGAAAAATATGGAAAAAGAGCTTTGCTCTGAATATATATCAAATAAATGCTCATGGATTAAAGTGCCTATTAAAAAATGCAGCTTTGCAAGTAGAATTTATGAGTGATTATCTAATTTCATGATGGAAATTGATTTCAAAAGAAAAATAAAATGCTTCCTTTCAGAAAAGACATGCGGATTTAGCTATTTATACATACAAAAAGCTATACCAAAAAAATCATCAAAAGTGCAAAATTGTATTACTTTCAGTTCTGGGAAAACAGCACATATATAACTAAGAAAACTTTCTGGCAAAGATAGAAAGACTGCATAAAGTTTTTAAGTATATTTAACTGAATTCACAAAAGGAGAAAGGAAGGAAGGGCTTTCCAGACAATACAAACAGGGCCAATACACTGGTGATTCTGGACCAGACCTGGCTTGCTGATCCGGTAGTGTCTGACCAATGGGGGTTTAGCGGACACATCTAATGTATATTGTGTGTGTGCACGTGGTGCATTTAAAGGAAAGTGTAGTTCTCAAAGAAATGTTGAGGTTCAATTAAAGAAAATAAAAACATTGAGTAGGAAAAATCAAGAGTTAGTGCAAAACCAGATTACTCAGAAGTAGGGTGTAAGGAAAATCAGAAATTGGAAACTGAAATTCAGACAGTTTTTGAAGCCTGGAGTAGAGGACAATAAGAAATGAAGTGGTAGTTGGTGTGGGTAGAAGAAATAAACCTTTAGAGTCAAGTCAAGGTA
Source organism: Galemys pyrenaicus (assembly GCA_019455555.1). Lineage (NCBI taxonomy): Eukaryota > Metazoa > Chordata > Mammalia > Eulipotyphla > Talpidae > Galemys > Galemys pyrenaicus. The sequence goes on from JAGFMF010011523.1 coordinate 4,124,874, forward strand.
GAATTCTATAAATCTTCTTGGTCCTGTCCATGTTTCCTCTCCTACCTCTCTACTCCCACCACAAAAATCCTCCTCCATCTAGTGCCTTTTGAAGGCATGATGGTCTTTGAGATATTTTGCAGTTTTCTCCAGGAAAAGCAACAGCACATATGACCCTGGGAACTGAGCATCTAGAAGGTGAGGCAAGTTCTCTTAAAAACAGTAATCATCTGTCAGACTATAACCTCAATGAGTAATTCTAAAAGACCAGACTACCCCCAACTCCAACCAGAGGCAAAGCTGGGAAAAAGCATAGCAAAGGAGCTAGAACTCAGCCCTTTAAATGTTTAAATACAAAGTTTATAAGAAACTTCTTCCCACCAACTGTACTTTAAAATGTATATCATGGTAGAACATATTTTTTCACTTTCACAATTTCAAAAGATATGTGGATCCCTGTTCATAAATTCAGCTACACTATAAATACTACACTTGTTAATTTCTATCAGTCATGTCTTTTTTAATTCAAAAGTCCCATTTCATCAATAGGGTGAGAAATTTAACTTAGGACATCTTGGAGATCTCCAACTCCCTTCTTTTTCAAGGTCTTTTGTCCCTGACATGACCTGTGTGGTCACTTCAAGTTCTAGTTGTTACATTTCTGCCATGCTTGACACATGGGAACCTTTGGGGCAGAGCTCTGGTTGTGGATTCAATCTGTCCAAGCACTGTGTCTGTCCTTTCTGATGGCGCTGGTTTCTGCCAGAATGTGGTCTGCAAGTCTCTTCTCCAACTACTAATACAACTCTCTTCTCAGTCTGAGGAGCTTAAAGACTTTGCTCCCCTTTCTCAAGACTGTAGACATTAGGAAACAACCCTGAAAGCCTCATCAGAAAAGTTGTAGAAGCACTTGAAGAGACCAAGAAAAGATGGAGAAAGAAGACAGAAAGTGCAAGGAGAGAACAAATGTGCATCTCCAAAAATACTTCACCCTATTTTTAAGTCATCTAATGGAAATTACAGAAGAAAAGTTTCTTCAAATTCATGTCATTATGAAATATTTTTAATGTTTCCATTTACTTGAATTGTATTGAACATAAAAAAATCAACATATTTATAATTTTCTTTTTCTTTCTTTCCCCCAACTATTTTTCTGAGGTAAAACTATTTATAACACTATATTTGTTTCAGGTGTTAAAGAGTCAAACCTCTACAAATGCATGTAGATGCACTCTGCCCATCACCCTGATCCTTCACCATGAGAAATATTTATGGAGAGTTTTAGGTTGGTATCCAATTTTAACTACGAATTAGTAACTAAAATGGAAGAAAGATATTTTGTAGGGTGGGAGGAAACACAGTGAACAGTTCAGATTGCTTTTGCACCTGTTTTTACAATCATTAGGGCAGTAGCCTAATTACACCACCATTTTGAATTCTGACCCTGAAAATACAAATCTTACTTGATTCAAACAAGTTAATGAATAAAAGCAAATAATCCGAGATGCAGAGGGGAGTTAGAAGTTGTCAAATAATGTTTTTAAGAAAACTAATATCACCATCATATAATTTTTTTAAATATCTCTTCATATGTACTTCTCTCCAGCTCTACTTTCTTAGTTTAATCTTTGACATAATTAAGAGCTAGTTTTCAATGATCATTTGCAAGCAAAACTTGGAGAAAGCCTATCTACACCTTCAATTAATTTTAGGTGTTAAAATCTAAAAGAATATATTTGAAAATAAAATGAATAACTTCATAGGGAGTTTTTAAAAATTAAACTTAACCCCTTTGCTTAGAAGGAAATTAGATTTCTTATGAAAAAAAAACAGAATAAGTTATAATAAATACCTTATGAAAGCATGACTAAATGAGATAACATTTAGGACTCTTATATTGACCAGTATACTTTTTAATCACTGGAGACAAGGGAAGCCTGGATTGTGTGTGTGTCTATATGTAAATACACATATATGCACATATACACACATATATACAGTATTATGCTATATATTGTATGCATTTTCATGCAATGGGGCGTGTATATATATTGTGTGTATATATATATACTTCATAAAAAATAAGTTTAATATTAGCAAGCAAACATGTTAAGGGTAAAGGAAAATAATGCACAAATAAAGTCCTACATATTATACAAATCTAGTTTTATATATGACTGTAAAATATATATGTACATTTTATATACATTCATATAAATCAATGTGAAACAATTTAACAATATTTGCACATTGGTTTCTTTTTTCTCAGTCAAGGATTAGAAAGAGTTTCATGCTTGGTCAAAACATAAAATGTGGTATTGTTGGATGCAGTAGCAAATATTTTAACCATGCACCTTCTCTGACAATCAAAGAAGATAGTTTCTAGAATATTTAATAAATTGTACAAATATGCCTTTTATGATTGCTAATGATGAAAAATACCATAAGCCATGTTCTGTGACTGTGCATGGCACATAGTGGATGTACCCCACTATGTAGCTATGGATAAAGGACCTCTTCCTTCTGCTGGGGTAGGGAAGCAAATCACCTCCTGTCAGAGCTTCAGGGTATACAGGGTCCTGCAGTTTGCTGGATGCACATTACAGCCTCTTCTAGCCTCCCAACCTCATACAAAGTGACTGTATATTAATTTTCATGGGATAGGTTTGTTATTTATGAGTATGCCCCAGATAAATCATGTTCTAAGTATTCTGTTTGAGACAGCTGAGAAGTTCAAAGAAACTTAAGAAAATCTTCTAACAAAAAACCTAAATAAAAGCTATTTTGCCACTTAAAGTTGTAAACTCTGTTAGAAAAATTCAATAAAGGTCTTAGATGAACAACTGTAGTATATTTAAATAGAATCTTTCAAAAAACACTTTATGGAGCTTGAATAGTGCTCAAGATTATTTAATTTCTGTATCTCCAAAATGCACTTTTGCAGAATAGCCTACATGTAGATTACTTCTTCTTCTGACACTGACATCTACTCCAAGTACACCAGCAGGTGGCACTATCTTACATATAGAGCACAGGAAACAAAGGAATTACAATATAGCTGAGACAATTGTTTTATACAGAAATAATTCAATATACATAGAAATACACAACACACACACACACACATTTTCTTGAGAAAGCTGGAAGCAAATATACAAAAGAGCAGCACCAAAATGTACATCAAATGTGTTTCCAGATAAATATGATGAAGGTAGAGACTTGTGCAAAGTTTTCCCAGGTACCTGGAATTATCCATAAAGGGATATTTGTTTAGGAGAGACCCAAATATATTATTGACTAAAGGAAGGTATATTCTGAGATATAACAAGTTAAAATGAATTCGGAGTCATTTCAACTCTTAAGAAAAGTGTAACAACGTATGTTATTTTCTTTAAGCAATCTTACTATGGAAGCAATAGATAAATGAGGAAACATAATACTTTCTTTAAATAACAAAAAAAGCTATGTTGTACTACAAAATACACAAAATTTGCAATTAAACTCTTTTGTTGACATCAAGTTTGCTTTAACATCAGGAAGTATGTGAGAAAAATAAATTCTACTAAACGAATGCTGTTTTATTTTCACTGCTTTCCTAAGGACAAATAAAATAAACACAAGTGAAGTAAGATGTTTTTTAGTTTAATATCCTGATTGTCGCTCTGAAAGCACATTTAGAAAAAAAAAAACCTGTATATGTAGGCATTTGAATTTGGCTCTCCACCTGTTTTTATAAATAAAGCTCTATTGGAACTTATAAAATATTACAAATAATACAAACCAACTAAAGCTAAATTCTAAAGAGAAAGCAAAGTCAGTAAGTTCTCTGTCAATTTAGAGAGATCACAGTTTAAGGTAACAAAATCTGAAAGCTTTATTATCAATAGCAATTTGAATTGAGAATTAGACTTGTTCATAAATTATAGGATTCAAAATTTGGAAAGATAAGGAAAGAACACTCCAGAAAAAGAGAGTAGCATGAATGATTTCAATGTGGATACACATATTCAGAGTACTTTTTATAGATTGTTTTGCTTTAAGTCTGTCAATATATTCTTTGCCTTTGGAGGTTATATGGCATTTTACATTATAACATAAATTTATGCCCAGTATGTGAAGGATATTTATAGAAATTCTACATTTATAGAGAAGCAATTACTCATAATGACTACAAAAACCATATAGTTTGTAACTAAATTCTCCTGTTTCCTTTCCCCAAAAGAGTAACTTTTTAACTTAGTGCAATATACTTTAAACAATTTTAATAGATCTTTTTATACAATTTGCCCTTGTTTGTAAGCACCTAGGCATAGACATATTTTATCTGAGCACATCAAGGGAGGCAGTTCAGAGGAATAAAAAGTGTTTGCTAGTACAGAAGCAAAAACATTAGTATGAATTTTATCCTAAACTTAATGTATGCTATTTAACTTTAAAGGGCCACAATTGTTAGGATCATCCAAGAAGCTGGTAAAAATGTATAATGAATTATTACTGGAGTGACACTTAATGGTATTTCAACTTTTTTAAACTTGAGTTGTGTTACAAGTTGAAAGGAAGGGAAGCATGTTTAAAAGCATATCAAATGCTGCTCCAGTATGGTAGAATCCATTTTGCTTGAGGAACAGTGTTGGGTAGCTTTAATTGCTTTTACCTTACTTATATTAGAAGTCATTGTCTAGGATTACCTTAGATAAAATTGGAATCAAAAAAGAAAGTAAACTCTTTTCAGAGTTAGCTGCTACTATAATTTTAGAGTGAATAGAAAGAAAACCTGAATAATATAATTTTGGAGTATAGGATTGTGGACTTAAACAGGCTATAAATAGTATATTGAATGAATAAATTCTAATTAAATACAGTAACATGTCAATTCTTTGGCATTATGATAGGATGTATTCAACAGAATAACCTTTTATTGTGAAAGTAGAGACTCCTTTTTGGTGTGAAATATTTTTAAAACAATTTGATTTATTAAGCATTATATGGAAAGTTAGATCTTCAACTTGTGAAATTTATGGGAACACCAAAATTCACTCATGGTACCTATGTCTTCTTTAGATTTCCAGGAAGCACCCACTGCCACTATTAATAATAAATATTGGCAATAATTATATAAAATTTGGAATTTCTAAAATAGAATATAGTAATGTCTATCTTTTAAGAAAAAATAGACATAAATTTAAATTGAATTTACCTTTAGAAAAAAATTATTTTTTTTCTTTTTTTTATATTGTTTCAAAAAATAGACAGTAGGAATTTTTCTGTCCCTATACATGGATGCTTTTCCTGTCACCAGAAGATTAAGATGATATCTCTTTAATCTACTTTGGACATGTGACTTGGTTTGACCTAAAGACAACAATGAAGGGGATACAGTCTCAATCTAGGACTAGGGCTTAAAAGACTGAAAGCTTCTACTTTTGCTTTTGAAAGCTGGGTACCATGTAAGAAGCTGAATCTTGTTGGAAAAGAAAACCAGTAAATTTCTAACAGCTAGTTTCACTCCATTTTAAGTATGAGATGAGTAACTGGGGCTGTCTTAGATATCAATCTATAACCCAACTCTCAGATTAATGAATCAAGTAACATAAAACAGTTCAACTGATAAGATCTGGATCTGAAGATCCAATCAGTCGGGTCTAGACAATCCCAAAAGTCATTAAAACAACAACAAAAAATTTTATTTTATGCCACTAAATTTATGAAATTTAAAAAATAGATGAAACATTATTTTATAGTGTTAGGTCATTTCTGAGATTTTGAATGGAAAGAGCAAGAAAAAATATAATGGACGGAGGGGAGAGGCTCAGAATTCTGTGTGTGATATGTCTAAAGTTGAAATTTACTTTCTTCATAGTTTGATTGATAGTTTATGTAAGTTTCTGAGAGCCCAACCCTATCTATATTAGTTTTGATCTCCTGAGTCCTGTAAAATCTGTATTATACAATTAAGATATTTCTAACCCTTGTTAGGAGTATATTTAGTGTGATATATTTAAAGTGCTAAGTGATAGGTAAACTACAAGACCTAACTTTCTTTGATTTGGCCAGCATCCCACATGCATGGGATGACTCCAAGACTGTGTATAACATTTGACTTTTATACCAGAAACATTATCCTGAAAGGCCCTCAATTTTCCAAAGTTCTCATTTTTATACATGCTTCCTAAGCAGAATAACATGCTGTATATATGAGGAGATAAGTATCATTGAATTAGTGTGTCTCAGCATAGAATTTGGCATACCTAATACTTATTCTCATTAAAATTCTGAGAATGTATGCATCAATGATTGTTTTTTCAGCACAAGGGCTGTATCTCCTCTTATACTGTTGGTGGAAATGTAGACTGGCCCAACCTCTATGGAAAGCAGAACAGAGGTTTCTCAACCTCAAATTAAAAATGGATCTGATATATGACCAAGCATTCCACTTATATGTATCTTTTAAAGGATAGAAAGACACTGATTCGAAAGGAAAGTATACTCCCCTGTTCACCACAGCAATATTTACAATAACTAGGTTACAGAAACAAATTAAGTGCCCAAAAACAGATGAGTAGATCAAAAAAATGTGGTATATATGCACAATGGAATACTACTCTGTGATCAAAAAGGATAAAATTATTCCACTTGTGTGAACATGGATGGAACTATTAGGGATTATTCTAAGAGAAATAAGCCAAAGGGGAAAGATATATAATGGGTGGTGTCACTTTCATACATGGAATATAGAGAAACCAAACAAAGGGTCAGACAAAGACAAACTTGAATGATCAACCCTTGAAAGTTGACCATAGATCTGAGGCATCAGAAGGGAGGAGTAGAGTGAGAATAGGGTGATAGAAGACTATGTAATATGGGGATTACACATGAGTGGAGGGAATCCTACACTTCCAAAGTGCTAACAAGGATGTTAAAACAATTAACTTCAATTAAACACACACACACACACAAATAGAAGGAGGTTTTCTGCAGTGGTTCAAAGTAAAAAAATAGAAGTAAAAAAAACAACAACAACAAAAGTAGAAGTAAAGGGTATTCAACTGATATGTTGGGGATAGCGAGAGAGAGCTGACAACTTCTATCTGGGATCGTTTTCCCTGCATTTCCAATAAATTTAGACTCTTGCTTTTTGTGTGTCTTGCCTCAAATATCATTTTATCAAAAAGTCTCACCCTGATCAGCCTATAAAATAGTGTAACTGTCATTCACTTCCCTTTCTACTGTACCCTTCACTCTATTTACTTTTCTACAGTGCTTATTTTCTTCTCATGGATTTATTTGTTTTCAGACTTCCTTCACTAGAATATAAGTTGCTTGAGGATATGAGGTCATTATAATGTTCCTGCTCTTAGAAGATTGCCTAACACCCTGCTACTCAAAGTCAAGTTTGTGGACAGCAGTACTGGCATCACCTGGGGCGTTATTAAAAATGCAGAGCTACTGAATTAGTAATCACTGTCTAACAAGATCTGGGGTGATTTGTATATACATTAAAGCCTGTGAAGTATTGGCTTACCATACTTTAGATCCTCAATAAATAATGGATGACAGCATGAAGTTAGAATAGATAGAAGATGGCATCACCTAAACATATAGACTGAGGTAAAGGGGGAAGTCTTGGATGATAACTAGGCTTCTGGGTTGAGGGATCAACAGACATAAGTAAATGTATGGATAAAAAAATAAAGGTTCAATTTTGCATATTTTAAATTTCAGTCTTTTATGAATAGCTAGTAAGTAACTGAATATAAGAACCTAAATTTTAAAAGTGAGATCAAGATTAGCTATGTAGATTCACTACAGCTTTAATCTGGAACAACTGAGAGACACATTTTGTCTAATTATATCTTGACATTTTAAGTCTGACTACAGCATGCACAAAAGATTACTACCGAACAGAAAAATATTTCAACTGTAACTCTGGTGGGCATATCTCTAAGTGGAATTTACTTCATGATTCGGAAGGAAAGAAAACTTCCTGCTACTTATTGCTAAATAAAATGTTTAATTAATCCCTGTTCATATAATTAGTCAATACTGGCTATATTAAATTTTATGCTATTGTTAACTACTTAATACTATGATTTAGAGAGACCAATCAGCTTAGAAATATGGTTCTGAAGCACATGCTTTGGCTGTGTCTACCTTTTACTCTCGGCAGGAAATCAGAATAAATATTTAGAGGGCAACTGTTTCAGCTTCGCTGAAACATTTAACTTAATTGATTACACTTGGCTTTTACAAATAATGAGAGCTCCCTGGCTGTACATTGCTCAGATGACTATTCTCAATGGATAATATAATTAAACAATAATTTTTGTTTCAGATGATAACTATACATAAACAAGGGGCTCTTTTCCCTTGCTTGTTAATAAATGATTCAGAAAATTATGACAATAGCACTATAAAAAACATAGCAGTTATAAGATAGGATGCCAGTCATTGTGTGATCAGTTTTAACTTTCACTATTATACCAGCAAAATCTTTTAGAAAATAATGCCAGCTACTTTGAAGGAAAACTGGTGTGTTGCTTAGTTTCTGTGTCTTAAGAGGCTTTCCAGTGTGTATCATACAGTACTTTTTTTTTTTTCACAAAAATATCTTTGTTTTAGTAACCCACTTCTGAGAATCTTTCCTAAAGAAACATTTCAAAGCAAGATAAAATATTTATTCATTACTGAGTAACACATTGACTAATTAATAATTTCCCCCTTTGGGGTCATATTGTCATTATAAATTAAGAAAAAAAATAACTCTCATCTCTCTCAGAAGTACAAACTTTGTAATATAGGTTCCAAGCTTCCTTGAATGAGGAGCAAGATGAATAACAAAAATATCCAATCTTTGTAATAAAACAGGTGTCTTGATGCTACTGAAGTTGGAGATTCATTAGAAGCTCCAGGAAAATGGAGATAGTAGATTTTCAAAAATAAGAAAGGGATGCGGCTCAATGAAGGGTGTGCAGACAGAATGACTAGGAGCCAGGGAACGAGAACATCCTATTCCTCAGGGTTCTAAGGACCCTGTTTCGTATTGCTAAGAGTTCTATACCCCAATCCACCATGGGAGGGGGGGTTCATCACACAACCACTGTACAGCTCTCAGGTACCCACAGGTGATAATTCAACTGAATTCTGTCACTATCTACCTGCAGATAGCATCAGGTCCTACAGGTTAAGGACTCAGTCCTACAAACTATCATTTTTGCATTTGTACTAAAAAAAAAAAAAAAGTACATGTTAATGGCTTTCCTTACACAGTGGTAAAGAAAGCAATAAATAGAAAGCGAAGTTCCAAAGTCCATGGAACAAAACTTCCAGATTCTCTTTTGCCTGTTTTGAAGTTTTGAATAATTTTTCTGACACCTGTTTCATGGAGAATTTTGATTTGTTGTTCTGGCTCAAAGTTTGTGTATGATTGCTAAAAAATAGGAAGAAATGGTTGTAAAGGATATTTAAAACACTATTTTCTTTTCAAAGAACCTTGTAGATGTTAAGAGTAGAAAGTTAAACAGCTTATATGGGAATAATTATTTCTTCATTTCTAACTTTCCCACTGAGATTTAATGTCAATAAGTTTAGTGCCTCACATTTTAAAACAATGTCCGAGCAGAGGGATATAATGAGATCAAAGGTGGTCTTCACTTTAAAATTTAACCAAAAATCTTTTTTTCCATAATAATTTCAAATATATAGACTGGAGAATCACAGAAGCTCTAGAACTGAAATTTCAAGTTATCCAGGTTCAGCAACTAATTTTATTCATTTATTTTCTTCCAGAGTATGTCCTGCTAGTACATCCTACTATGCACAATTAGTGGAAATGCTGGCGCCATATGCAACTTACCAGGAGAGCAGGACAGCGCACAATCTCTGCACCCCAGCTGACAACATGAGTACTTCTAGAGGATAATGAACTTTTATATCAATGCACTGACAATTTACCGTAAGGTTTTCCAAATACTTATTCTCAGTTTCTGTGCTTGTCTTGTCATGGCCTCCTGACAGGAAGCTGGTAGAGTTGGCATTGACCTGTGAATCACATTTTCATTTACACTGTTCTGCCTTGAAAAAGTTGTACAAAGCAGTTCTAATACATCTGGATCTTTTTTTCTCCTTATTCCTCATTTTTGATTTGGCAATTTTGTAATGTTGGCTGTCAGCTCAGAAACACTGTCACCTCTGCTTTTAAAATGGGGTAGCTGATAGAGCCAGTACATGAATTTTTTTCTCAGAAAACCAAATCATAGGAATAAGATTTCTTAAAGAAAACATGATGATGGTCATAGTAAGTTTTTGTTTAAATTTGAATGAAAATTAATTAAAACAAAATTTCCAAAATAAAATATACTACTATCCTAACTCCTGTCATTTAGTGTTTATTAGACTTTGTGGTCACAATATAAACCTTAAATAATCATCAAGTGGGCATTTTGACCTATGGTTTATGAGGAGAAAACTACAAGAGATTGTGTACTTGGTGCCTTTAGAAAATTCATAAAAGTGCAATTTACTTTAAATTCATACTTTAGCACTTGCTGATCTTGAACAATTTAATTACCCTCCTCTAAGAGCACTGCAGGTATGTAATAGTTACTGCAAAAAGAGGAAAGAAACCCTTTGGTCCCTCGATTTCCATTTTTTGAACCTGGGTAATTAGTGTCACTATTTATTTAACTTGAAACATATTATAAAAGGACTGAAATCAGTCCAAGACTGCTTGAAATAAGTTTATCAGTGAAAACAATTAAAGTGAAAGGAGCTCCTACTCTATAGTTTGAAGATGGGAGGAAAGGTTATAAATGATAAATAGAAAGTAAGTGATAAATGTGTCTTTGAAGGCAACAGTTGCTAAGAAAAGGAAAAAAAAGTAAAATGGAAAGGCTTTGGTAGTTAGTGATGGGAGATTAAAGGTATGGGGGAATTGAAGGTGCAGGGTGTTGAAAAGGGAGGGGGATATGGTGAAATAACAAGGATATCAGTCACTGAAACATATCTGAGCAAATATTTGAAGAGGTGACTATATTTAGGAGAATAATATTTCACACAAAATGAACCCCTGCTGCATGGCCTTAGGATAGGGTTATGCTTAGAGCATCAAAGAGGAGAACAGTAGGAGAGGAGTTTAGAGAGGTGTGTGTTGGGGAGTAAGGTCTAACATCTTTTCATTCCCTCCCCTCTGTTGCTCTGGCCATTGTTATTTCAGTGGGCAGGTAGGAGCTGGTATCACCACTCATCCACTGTTCCCTGCATGGAGGCCTATGGGAGCTGTTCTGTTCTGTTTGCTCCTGAGCAAACCTGGAGGTCCAGAGATAGCATCCCTTACAGCAAACAGTGAAGTGGGGGTAGCAGTTTTCGAATAAAAGATACCTCTCTGTAGACAACAGCAAGAAGAATCTTAAAAGGAACTAACAGGATTGAGCTACAGTTGACCGCAGAGATGACTGGTTCAGCAACACATTGTGGACATGATTCTCTTTTATACCTTACCAGCTCTAGTTCTCTCACCCTGGTTCTCTAGAATCACTTTCCAAAATCAACCTCTTGCATGTAAGTACTTATCTCAGGCTACTTCTTGATAAAATGGAAGCAAAGAAGAATGGATAACAAGGTAATACAGGACCATATAGATCATTGAAGACTTTCTAAGACTTTGGCTTAAAAGTGCAGGGTTTTGGACCAAGAAGTGAGATGATTTAACTCCAAAAAGTAGAAAATGAAGAAAAAAGAGATGATACTATCAATGAAAAAGAACAACTCTAGGTGACTGAAGGCACTCCTACTTTCTTTTTTTTTTAAAGATTTATTTATTTATGCATACAAGCACTGGGGTACAGGCCAGAGGTGTGTGGGGTGGGGGGTGAGAAGATTCACCACAGAGAGCAGGGAGCAGAACAGGCAGATCAATAGAAGTACACCGCTGAGGGGAGCAGCGGGCACAGCAGGAGAGGTCTGCTGCACCATGTGGGTCCCCTCCCTGGCCGGGGGCAGGGATCGAACTCGTGCTGCGGTGGCTGCGGTCTGCTACATAGTGCGCCGCTTAACCCACTGCGCCACCAGGGAGGCCCAGGCACTCCTACTTTCAAAAGCACAAACTCAATCCTTGGCCTCCATAATTTTAGGAATTTGAAACCAGATTCACAGCAGCCATGTTGAAAGGCTCTTCTGTCCTGCGTAGAATAAGAAACTATATCTTTACCTTCATATTGGTACTAATCTTACATTCTGAACCAAATGGAAAGCATCCAAACTCTCTTGAGGGTCTGCAGAAGATGAGAAATTAATTAAATAAGTAATATTCTCAAACCTTGAATGTTACTACTACTCACAGAAGCATAACACACTTAAATACAGGAGATTACAATTCATTCAACAAAGTTATGTTAATACTAAAAGTCACACGAGCCCTTTTAAAAGTATTTTTTTTAATATTTTGTTGTTTTGGAAAGGAAGAATGAGTCCAAGAATTGGGGGGATTCAACATTCTAGTTTTGATGACAGGATAAGTCAAATGAAAAGAAAGAGAGATGTGATTATTAGATACTCTAAAGAGGGTCTCTGGCGGATAAACAGGTCTAGAGAATTAAAATCCTTTAATTGTGTAAAACTATTTGATTAACAACCTAAATGAACTCAAAAGATTTTCCTGTAAGCCTACATATAAGATCCCAACCCAGGCACCAGTTGCTTTTGAATGGGACTTGGGGTCTGGGAGCCGGGCTTCAAGCAATTCTCTGTCCTTGTCTTGGCGAGGAACAAATTCAATGTCGGGTCCAAAGTTAGGCAGAAAATCAAGATATTTACTGGTAGCTGAGAAGGATAGGAAAGCTCTCAGAACAGACGGAGTCCCTAATGGGATGTCCCTAGGGGGGCAAGAAGCAGGAGTTTATGTGGGTGCTGTGGGCAAAAAGTGGGGGCTTGGCCTTTGGGTGCCTCAGCATTGTGTTCTTTGTTGCCTGGGGCTGAGGCCCAGTGGGTCTCCTAGGTTCGAGTCTCCCTGGTTATTTGGTCTATTTTCCAGAACCAGCTTCTGTGCTTTGCCAGGATTGTGTGGGTTTTTCTGAACATTCAGTTTTTACTGGGTTGGGGCACCCTGACCCCAATGACTGCTCCTCATTCAGTTTGATGAATGGGCTTGGGGCACCCTGAATCTAATGGACTGCATGCCCAGCCTCACGTCCTCTTTCACTTTCAGCTTCCTCGGGCCCTAATCAGAGAACATCAGCTCACCTGGGCTCTTCATCCACAGAACTATCAACTAATAAGTTTGTATCGCTCCAAACTACCACCGTCATAAAAATTTCTTATGTGATAATAGAAAAGTTGTCAGCCTAAAATGTGTCTTTGAAACTTTTTAATGATAAGAAAATGCTTATGCTATAATTTAGGAGAAATTATAGAATTCAGAAAATACTTATCTTTTGCTTTTATAAAATAAACCAAGGAAAAAATGTATTTACTAAAATATAAGAAAATGGTGATTTATATAGCAAAAAGGATGGGGGTTGTAACGTTTTCTTTTGGGAAGATGAAACTCCAATATTCTCTTCCATGAAAACTAGTCATATGTACAGTTGCTTTTAACTTCTAGGTATATCTGCCAGGAGTTCCTTGACCTAAGCATATTAAACATCTTTCCATGAGGTTAGCTCCCTTTGTTTTTTCTGGCTGTTGGTTCATGAAGGTCCCTGCCTCTGCCCACACTGTCCCTTCTGGTTTTAGCATGTTTGAGTAGATTCACAATTCTTATAACTAAATAATTTACAAAGGACAATGAAAAATTATAATTTTCTCTTATTCACGTCTATGAATTATCCAAATACTTTATCTTGACAGAATTTTTATGTCAAGCAACATAAATTTTTTTAAACTATGTAAGAAAATACTTTAAAAGCAAACAATAGAGCTGGATAGTCACAGTGAAAATGTTTATACATATGTATAATGTATCTAAGTCCTAAATGATTTTAGGTGACTTCGGATAAAACTCACTTCAAAAGATAAAAAATTAAGCCTCATAGACATGGTAGATATTAGAACAGGAAACTAGAATAAGAGAACAATAGCAACTGAACATAAAATTTGAGAGTTCTCTAACAGGCAAGTCAGACAGAAAGCACAATGGGTGATTTTTTTTTTTTTCCCTAAAAGAAGCATCCCAGTTCTTTAGAAAGCCCAGTTTTCTCCTGGTTTTAAGTCTGAATAAAATCTCTTTAATACCTGCCATTATAAAGTTAAAGAAGCTGAGCATTAGAAAAGTCAAAAAGATAATGTCACATAAGACTTTAATTTTGCCCCCTAGGAATATGCCCTAGGTTAGACGTGTTTGGGTAGATGATACTGAAGTATTTTCTTATGTAAGATCCTCTTTATATTACATTTTAAAAACATTACTGTATTTATGGAAGTCATTTCTAGGGTAATATAAATGAATAGTCTTTGTGTGTAGCTTTGTAGTTATATAAATACAAAGTTAGAAAATCTAAAGGATGACTGATTGGCTTGCAGTTTGTTTTATCTTCCTTGAAACTAAATTAGCTCCTGGCATAATTTTGATTTAACAGCTCTCAATATGATCAACTAAGATAGATAATATCTCACTGAGTATCGAGTTCAAATATTTTACATTCTCAAATGAAAAGAGAGTTTGTGCTTTAAAGAGCAGAATTGGAGGTGCACAGGTAACATTCATATTATATATATATTATATACATAATGTTATATATATAACATTTGCATTATATATATAGCATTACATATAATGCGAATGTTATATATATAACATATAACACACACACACATATATAAAGCCAGACCATATTTGTATACTTGCTACCTTGAAAATACCTCCATCTGTCAATTCTGGATAAAATGCTGCATGTGCTAAGAAAAAAGATAACCCACTGCATAAAAGTGTGATTTAGAAAGTCAGTCTATGCTAAACAAGCACTGGAACTAAGATTAATGAAATAAACCTATCAAGAATATTTTTGTTCTGTTTGTTTATAAGATATAAAATCCAAGGTGGAAATTTCCTGAGATCTAACCTATGTTCAGTAAAAAAGAGAATACAGCATATTGACCTGAATCCTAACCAGCCTCACATACTGTTTTCTTCTTTTTTTAAAGCAGGACATTAAAAATTTATTTAAGTGCCTTATATTTCTGAATTTTCAAGGGTGCTGACGGAAGGCAACAGTTTCATTTCTACCTAACAGATAATGCTTCCTATGCTGCCAAAAGCCAAGGTCATGGAGGTGATTTGGCCAAAGGCCCAGTGTAATCAAAGCCACTGCAGGTAGAGAGAAATGTTTAATTATAACCCTCATTTTCCAAATGCCTTCTTCACTAAATGGTTGCTCAAGCATGGACACAGGCTGACAGGGTCTCTATGTGAACAGATGTAGGCAATGAAAGAAGCAAGTTTGGTTGTATAAGTTTTAGCTGAATGAGAATCATTCTTGAACAAATATACAAGAGTAAAAATGAGTAATAAACATGAGAAAAGGGGGGAATAGAGACTGATAAACTAAGGGTAGATGTGACCCTCATTGACAAGAGAACATTAACAGTAATGGAAGGTGAGAAAAGAAATGATTGGATTTTAATATGCAGACACTATGCCAAGACAATCGCTAAAGCAATCAATGAAGCATGGGATGATATTAAAATTCTTATAACAGGAGAGAGAAGAGTTAGCACAAATAAATATGGGGATTCTTTATTACTTTAGGAGTTTAGGGGATGAGAAAATGAGTTGGAAACAAAATATAAGAAAAGGAAAATTAAATTTGTTTAAAGATTTATTTATCCATGCATATAAGAACTGGGGTACAGGTCAGAGGTGTGGGGGTGAGAGGATTCACCAGAGACAGAGTGGGGAGCAGTACAGGCTGATCTACTGAAATACACTGCTGAGGGGAGCAGTGGGTGAGGCAGGAGAGGTTTGCTGCACCATGTGGGTCACCTCCCTGGCTGAGGATTGAACTCATGCTACAGTGGCTGTGGATGCTTCATAGTGCAGTGCTTAACCCTTTGTGCCACCAGGGAGTCCTGAAAATTGCATTTTATTTGCAAAGTCAGAAAACAGTAAAAATGAAAATAGAAATAGAAAAATTCATTACCCATCCCAACAGCTCCTCTTGTAATTAGTCCATATTAATTACAGAAGATGAACATGTGTATTATATGTACATGTAATGTGTAGAGAGAGCTTATTTAAAGTTTCTTTTTTAAAAAAAGATTTATTTATTTATGCATACAAGAACTGGGATACAAGCCAGAGGTGTGGTGGGGGGGATGAGAGGATTCGCCAGAGACAGAGTGGGGAGCAGAACAGGCTGATCTACTCAAATTCACTGCTGAGGGGAGCAGGCAAGGCAGGAGAGGTCTGCTTCGCCATGTGAGTCCCTCCCTGGCCAGGGATTGAACTCATGCTGTGCAGTGCCTGCTTCACAGTACAGTGCTCAACCCACTGCGCCACTGGGGAGGCCCCTAAAGTTTCATTTTGAATGTTCTGTTTATTAATTTTATTTCTCAGGAGAGTTGTTAGCTTTATAATTTTTTTTCTAGCATATCTTTGATCAGCTTTTCTGTGTTTTCTTCCATTTTTAAAAAATTTCTTTATTATGGTAATTTTGAATTCCATATCTGACAGGAAGAAGAAAGATATTTTCCATGTCTTGTGGTTGGGCTGTAGAGAATTACTCTGTCTGTGGTATAGTATTTCCTGAGGACTCAAGTTGCCATTTGATGTAGTTTTTCATCTCCGCATTATTTACTTTTTAAATATTAAGGGTTCATGGCTTCCACTTTTCCAGTAGATGGTGCTGTATGCCAGGAAGAACTAATCTAAAGCTGGGTCTTCAATGTGTGGGAGAAGGTGACCTAGTGAGCATTCTTTCTATACATTATGCATATGGGTCAGAGGTCACAGAGTGAGGAGGAGCAGATGGCTACCTAAACCTTCTGAAGTCTGTGGTCTAGGAGTATCTCATTGATAAGGCTACCGGTGGTGTACGTGGAGGACCTACAACGTCCCATTGTGCAAGGACAAGAATGCCAGAAATCATGCCAGTTCCAGGCTTGCACCTGTGCTGACTCCCTATGATGGGCACAAAGAACCCAGTAGGCAGACTAAGTTCACTCTATCTGTTTAGTGTTTCTCTGGGACTAGGACAGAGGTCACATGGGGGGAAGGGCCAGTGACTCTCAGCTCTCATCAAACACAGAAGAGCCCAGAAGCCCATAGATTGCTTAGGGGGCAGGCATGGGGTTCCCAACCCAGGTGGCCTTCCTTGAATGTTTGTTCAGGCTGTGCTCTCCTAGAAGTATGCTCTCTTCCTCCTGGGCCAGGCCTGGAGAGTGCCACTCCCTCGAGACTCAATGCTTTCAATTTCTTCTTCCTTTTTCTAATTAATTTATGGCTTCACACAACTACATATAATTTTCAACTCCAAAATTGATAATATGTAGAATACTTTATTGCCTTTTCCATAATGTTTTAGCCAATTTATATTTAGTTTCTCAATTAAAATACTTTTAACGATTTCTCTCTTTATATTGAAGATACAATATTGAATATTGTATCCCTTAGTGATGGTGGAAATTAAAACAGAAGTTCATAAGGTTTTAAAGTCTTGGCTAAATTTGTAATTTTGAAATCATTTTGAATGAAATAATTTTAAATCAAAACTAATAGTGACAGATGTTATAAAAATGTTCACTGCTGTTTCAACTCATTTACAATAAGGCACGTATCCTCAGTGGTTAAAAAACAATAATGGAATCAGTTCAGGGAATAGGAAATAAGGACTAGATTTCATATAGAATTGCTGCAGCCTCTGAGATGTGCCAAAAAAAAACACATTCTTGCTCTTCCTTGAATAGCCTATTAAGTTTCTTGGGTTTGAGGGTCATCTAATGTGAGTCCATGTCTGAGAAACGTACAAAGTAATAAAGTCCAAATAGATGAATATGTACCAACACACTGGGGCTATATTGGTAAATAAAAAATGAACTTTTCATAAGTCTATGAACAGATAATTGTAATAGAACACAGAAAGGTAAGAAGACTTATATCAAAGACGTTTAGTGAGAAAGAAGAGACACATTTCATCTTCAAGCAGTTTGGCTCTCATTTCCACATTCGTACTAAATTTCTCATTCTTGGCTCATCCAAACTGTTCTTGGTATCACATGCTCTAAAAAATGTCTTAATTTCCTGAATTACTCGTCAATCCTTGGTTTCCTTTTAATTCTGTATTGATATCATCTTTTTGGGCTCCTCCTTTCCTCATTCTGCCTTTTACCTGGATTTTATTCAAAACTCATTCCCAAACTCTATCCTGTAGATAACAGATTATAGCGGTTTTGAAAATAATACACTTGAATGTAAGGAGAACCTAGATATCAATTTGAAGTCTGTTGCAAAGATCTGAGCTGATATAAATGTCTTCCATGAAAGTGACTCTGAAGGCATAATCAGAATTTCAACAGGCAGACATTAGGGGAAGCCCACTAGTAAAATGGATCGAGTGTTTCCACCCAAAGGAAAACTATATAATATGGATGTGGCTATAAGAAGAAGCAAAACAAATTTGAAATCTAGGCCTTAATTTTCAGGAAATAACCAGTCATTTTTAATATATCATACCATAAACGGGGGAAAAAGCCATAATGGAAATTTAATCATGCAAATTCCAAATCCCAGTGTAATTCTGAATTCATTTTTAGTGACAGCAATGAAAACTGCACATCAAAGCAATGTTCTCTGCTAAAATTCTGGGAATCTTTAAAGTTCTTTTGCCAGGAAATAAAAATGACCATATTTGGAATAGTTCTTTCTACAAGGTCCTTGGAAAGATTTGACTTATTAAAATTTTAATGATCTATCAATCACTAGAGCAATATGCAAATGCCTTTCTTTTTTCTGTAGTATATTTATTCTTCTTAAACTTTCTCAAGAATTTGGTAGAGCAAAGTCTGTTTTTCTCTTTGACATTTTTTTTTTCATATTTACACTTTCAAGTACCACTTTTTATGGATTTCACATTTTGTGAAAAACATATTGTAAAAACACCTACATACAAAATTCCTTAGGCCAGAAATAGATACATTCATTTTTAATTGAACTGAATTGTTTACATTTGAGATTTTGTGGGAGTATATATTTTTATTTTTCTTCCTGCTTTTATTAATTCTTAAAAACTAAAATTCAAATTGTGACTATCCATTTATTTGAAATAATGTGCCAAATATTAATATCTGTTTAGTAAAAACAAGTGAGCCCTTTTGTCTTTTAAATTTGCTCCTATCTAAATTTTTTATTTTAAATTTCATGCAAGAATCTGGAAGTTTGAATATATTCTGGTTTAAGTTTAATGATGAGAATATACTTCTGAAAGTAGTAGTCAGAAGCATAAATATTTCTTTTGGAATAATATTTTTCAAACCAAGATATGTTAGCGGATCATGAAGTTAATGTGTAGGGCTATGTCTGGGCCTAGCATTCAACAACTAAGTTAAAAGGAAAGATAAAGAAAATTAAAGAAGAGATGTAGAGTAGAAAATATCAGATTGTAATACATCTAATAAATGTGAGCATTGTTTGATAATATTAGTGTTGCATCTAGTTTGTGTGTGTGTGTGTGTGTGTGTTCACACAGAACCTGTGCAACTACTATCTACAAAACAGAACACGGCAAATTCTTTTCTCTCTTAATATGGTTCCATTGACTTGCCAAGACTTTGAGTCACTATGGTTTTGAAGGTCACTGCCTAACTAAAAACATCAAAGTTTCATGAGCAGTGACCTGAGAAGTTACCAATCAAACTGAAAAATACAGTTGTATCACATAAAAATAGAAATAAAGCTATAATTTGGGGAACATGGGCCAGAATGTCTAAATATAACGATATTTGAAAATAATTGTGGGTAAATTTGGTTTCAATAATAATTGTAGTAAATAAATGAAACAATAAGTAAATAAAGTGAAAAAATACAAATTATTCAAATAATAAAATTGTTCCGCTACAATAATCTGGTTACCTGATATTCACTTTACTTTTGTGCCTGGATTATTAATCACCTTTTAAAGTTCTTATTATTGGTTGCAGTGACCAATTATTTAAAATATTCTATTAGTTTTTTAAATAATAGTTTTTTATTCCCCCAAACTACAAAATTGTTTTATATAGGACATAAAAGGTTTCTTACTGTTATTTTCTATTAAGGGCTTTATTTTCTTTTAAGGGCCTATAAAGAGCAATATGAAAAATTAAACACAAGATTCAAAAATAGGAATAAACATGTTTATTATCTGGCATTCAGATTTACTTAATAGGAATCATGAATCGTTCCCACTGGCCTATTTAACTTTGTCTTCTAACAATGCCTTTATCAATTTTGATTTCTTCCTAGTTACTTTCCTCTGTGCTTTTCCTTTGTAAGAAAATATTACCCCCTTTATTCACTTATATAACTTTCAAAACCTTGCTGTAGTTCTCTTCTAGAAAGTGTTCTTTGACCACTGCCTTTGAAAAGGGCCCCTGGTTTCTGATCCTTTATCATTACGCTGATGACATTATATTGATAAAACATGTACTTAATTAATTTCATCTACGCATAGGTTAAGAATTCCTCGATATAGGGGGGAATTTATCAGTTTTTTTATAACAAGACACAAAATATTAATGGCTTGATTAAACTGAGTTTTACCAACAACATACTACTAGCAAAATTTACGTCTATGCAAATCAACTATAGTAATTCGCCACTAGATGTCACTCTTAATCACTATGATGCTCTTGGATATGTCCACAAAGACTGAATATGCAATTTTGAAATTCAAAGTTCAGAACATCAAGAGTTACTTTGACATTTTCTGAAAAGGCAAAATTTGACTTAACCTAACCTTATTTTGTGGTGAAATCTAATCTAGTCTAATGATAGACTATTTATATTTTTCTTTCTCCACTTAGTGTGGATATTAATATGCTCAACCGCAGGGCACTATCAAACTCACTGGTATTAATATTGTAAATATGTTCAACATTACATTTATCAAATACAATAGGTTATGATTCCTGAAAAACATTTGACTAGGAATTTTTTAATATCTTATTTTTGCCTTCTGCTTTTTGGGGGGGGGAAATAATCAACAAATAGTATTGTATATATTTAAATTATACAACATAATTTGATATACACACATGGTGACATGATTACCAAAATTAATACCAAAATTAAGATAATTAGCACATCCATCTCTCTCGCATAGTTAACTCTTGTGTGTTTGTTAAAAACAATTAGATCTACTCTAAACAAATTTCAACATGAAATCATATTAACACAATCATACTTTATATTAGATCCTCAGAATTTATTCATCTTACAATTGCAAGGTTTTGCACTTTGATCTACAGCTTCTCATTTTCTCTTCTCCTACTTCAGGTCAACCACCATTCTACTCACTATTGCTATGAAATCAGTTTTTATTTTCTCTGTCTTGAACCAAGGGATTTTGATACATTACTTTTGTCATGCACCAGAACTGCCATTGTGTTTTTTTCCAGAAATAATGATAATAAAATTGTTCAATATATAAAAGTACCAATTGTACTCTCTGCATTTAATTCTGCCACCATAACCCATTCTTTTAACAATTACAAATTACATTAACATGAAATTAAACTTGGAGAAATACCTACTTGTTAACTAAAATTTAATTCGTTAGAAAATGTGGTCTAGGTATAAGAATACTCAACTTTTCCTGTATAAATCTTGACTTTGTAATTAGGTTTTAGTATTACAGATACTTGTATTTGAAGTTTTCTATTGTTCATCTCTCTCAGGGTATATTCAAATCATATGTAAATGAGCTGGTCCCACATACTAATTTTTTTCATGTGTTTTTATAGTTGTATAACTATCTTTGGTAGTTCTTGTCAGTGTTTTAGTCTAAAATATTTCAACCAAATATGACATACAGATAGATGTTTTGAAAAACCAAAAGGTAATATTGTCACTATTTCCTTTTTCCCCAAATTATATAAATTTGTTTTGAAACAGTGTCTCTCAAAATCTATCAGTACTGAAGTTAAGTTTTAAAATTCTTCCCTGGTAAGATGATCACAAAATATTAACTCCATTGCTTCCTGTCATTGCTTTTCCATGTATAAAATGAAGCTCAGAAACCCACCAGCTTATTTTTGGCTGATTATGAAAATCCCAATAAGGAATAGTAGAAATCTACATGATTCAATGTGAAGAACATTTGAGTATGGATTAGACATCCTATGTCTTAATCCCAGATCACTTGTAAATTAAATGAATAATATGGATGCTTCCTTACCACTTTGGTTCTTATAAGATAAGGCTATATATAGACTCTGGGTATTTCTGTCTGCCATATCCACATTGTGTTCTCATCATGGCAAGAGGAGATTTCTCTGGCTTTCTACCTCATTGCAGTGTTTAGCAAGTTTCCTGGGAGAATTTGCAATAGATTTCCTCCTATAAAGGTCTAAATTTGTCAATGGTTAGAAATAAACACCTTAATAATAATCCCAAACCTCCCTTGCATTCTGTATCCTGAGATCATTCAACTTGTAAGATACTGATTGTCATCCCAGTATCTCCCTAACAATCTGTCATCCCAGTATCTCCCTACCAATCTATGCATTCTAGCTTCCCTCTAAGAAGCTTAGCGTGGTTTGGTTACCTACCAATGAAAAAATGTCAAAATATATTTTGGGGTAGAAGTCATGGGGCAATTTGAAGAAATATATCATGGTGAATAAAAAGACTCTAGTAAATAAATGCTACCATAATATTTTTTTTTTTTAAATATCACACACAGTGAGGTGGGGAAACCAGAACAGAAGCCAGAGCTGCCACGTTTAAACTGTTTCTGTACTTAGGCTTTTGGCAAATTATTTAACCTCTGTGTGTATTTTCTGATCTATCACTAGGCATAATAGCAATATACTCCTCATAAATGATTTAATATTTTTAAGGCCTTCTAACTATTTCTGGACCATAATAAGTGTTATGAATGTGTTAACTATTATTTTATTATAAACTTGAGACACAGGACAACAATTACTGAACAATTATGAATATGCACTCTGCAATTGAAGCACGTATTCTGAAATACCTCTACATCACTTACTAGCTCTGCATTGTTCAGGACAGCATTTAAGCTTTCTCTGCTGGAATTTACTCATCCATAAAAAGGGAATAAATAATGGTAGACCTCATATGTGTGTTATGAGGATTAAATAATTAATAGTTACGATGAACATAGCATGATGCATAGCTCATAAACACATTTAGTAAATGCTACATGTAGGGCTTATGGGTTGGAACTAGAAAGGTTTAAAATATGTTTCTTAAACGTGTGACTAGGGCTACTAGGTTTGTATCCACTCTACTTCATAAGATAAATGAGAAAGTATAAGTCTGAGGAAATGGAGATTTAAATTATTATAGATCAAATATAAGATACCTATAAGACATCCAGGTAGAGATTTCAAACAGGAATTGGATATGAATATCAGAAAAGTTGTTTAAAAGTTTAAGTTAAAATTGTAGAAACTGTCATTATAGAGATCATTCATTATGCCATTAAAAAAAAAAAAAAGCCAACCAGTGAGAATGAGGTCGGGGAGGAATAGAGAACCTATTCTAAACCCTTAAATAATCCTGAACTTTGAGGTAATATTAAAATGATAGAGAAAGTAATTGAAACAGATGTATTGAAAACAGCAAACAAACAGAAACAAATAAAGAAGGAATCTAGAAGAGTGTGGAATTTTTGAGTCTACTTTCCTGATGAAGAGACCAGCTATTTGTCAAAAGCACTGTGCAAGCAATTGCAATTTGGACAAAAAGTGTTCTCTGGGTTGCATCATTTAGAGGTTGATCCAACTTGACAACAGATGCCAGGTAAAGTGATGAGAGTGGAAGTTAGTTTGAAATAGACTGAAAGGTGAAAAAGTAAAAAAAAGTCAATTTAGACAACTTTTTGGCTAGATTTATGAAGAAATCAAGCAGAGAAATGAGGCAGTTGCTGGATAGGAATATAGGGCCAAGGAAGAGCTTTTTGAAGGACAATTCTACTGGCGTCTTAACTATATTTATAGGCCATATACACACTTTGAAATTTCAGAGTAAAGAAATGAGTAATTACAAAAAGCAGAAAAGATATGATTCAAAGGGCATGTGGAAGAGTTTTCGAGTGACTGGGGAGAGATAATTTCTTTATAAAACAAAAGGGGAGAAGAAGATAAATTCAAACTCAGTTTATAGATTTGGTGGTGAAAATAAAATTATACTCAAATCTACAAGTTTGTACTATTTTAGGTATTATATCAGTTAGGGTTTAGTGAAGAAAACAGAAATATTTACAACAAAGTTTGCAACAGAGAAGACACAATGCAGGGAATTGTTTCCCTAAGGGTTGAAGGGGCAGAGCTTCCATAAAAGGTTTTTCAAGGTTTCAATTACCAGCAGTTAACAGATCAACTGTGGTGTCAGCTAAAAAAATTACACACAATAAAATATCTTGAAAGAGAAAGAGACAGAATAGCAGAGGCCACATTTACATAGCTTTTATTGCAGTGTATTGTCATACTTGTTCTATTTTATTATTAATTGTTGTTATAAACATCTTGCATTGCCTAATTTATAACCTCATCATGATCATGTATGTAGAGGGAAAGCATATTTATACATAAGGCCCAGTGCTATCTCTGTCATACTTTTTTTAAAACTTATTTATACATACAAGAGCTGGGATATAGGCCAGAGGTGCAGGGAGTGAGCAGATTCACCAGAGAAAGAGTGGGGAGTAGAACAGGTGGATATACTGCTTTCAGGCATCCATTGGGTGCCCTTAACTGTATCCCAGTGGGTAAGAGGGCACAGCTGTACTGAGATGACAGAGAGATTATGGACAGCAAGGTCTCACGATAATTGCTAGATTAGATGACAGGAGGGGGCCTCCCTGGTGGCACATGGGTTATGTCTCAGCACTTACTGCTGCCACCTGATTTCGATCCCTGGCCAGGAAGCTAATGCACATGGCACAGCAGATCTCTCCTGTATCACCCACTGCTTCTGTCAGCAGTGTATTTCAGTAGATCCACCTGTTCTACTCCCCATCCTTTCTCTGGTGAATCTGCTCACTCCCTGTACCTCCGGCCTATACCCCAGCTCTTGTATGTATAAATAAATTGAAAAAAAAAATGACAGAAATTGGAGGTGTGACTAATCCCAGGGCTGAGGTTGGCCCACAGAATCTGGAAATGGCACAAGTCTGCCCAGTGCTAGTAAGAGGCCATGTAGTTGTCAGAGACACCAACATAGAGACCAAGAAGCAGGACAGTCCTGGCTTCCTCCTTCCTCCCTTCCTTTTCCACAGCAAACCCGGCAGACATCATGTAAGATGCTTAGAATTCAGGTGTTAGTTCTTTGCCAAAGAGACCAAAGAGAGAATTAGAAGATACAAAAGATGCTTATAAGTATAAATTGATCTCAGGGTATAAACTGAGTAAATATGAGGGGGGTGGTGTGTGAGAGTTGAAGGAGAAAGGAAAAGGTATTGTAGAGTCATTGTAAAATGAGTGAGCTTAATAGAGAAACAAAATGAGGCTAAGTTTTAAGTTGAACCACATGAAATTGTCATATTCATAGGTAAAAATTATCTAATATTGGAACATAGAGTCAAAACTGAGTGTTTTCTTCTCTTAACACAAGGAAAATCACTGTGAAGTCATTGCAAACACTGAGATAATTTGCATAATTTAGTATTAGATAATATTTTGTCATTAATATTTGACAGAGACTCATGTAGTTATGTAATAATTTATTTCCTTCAGCAGGCCTCACTCTACTAAATTGTGTTTATTGTCCTAAATTTACCAATGTTTAATTAACAGTCTCATCCTTGAAGGTGGGAAACAGAAATTTTATTCATACGGTTAGAAATAATTTGATTACTTGGGAAACAAGCCAATAAAAATTGTATTCACTTGATACTAGTGTAGAATCTACTGATGTCTTCATTAATTTATAATGAATACCACAGCTTTCCTGCCCCTGGTCAGCTCACATCCTTCCCTAGATCACATTACCACATTTCTCTTTAGGAGGCCTGAGAATGTATTTTCCTGATCAAAAGTTGGCTGAGTCATAATAAGCATAGAATTATAGTAAAGAAAAGTAAATTGACAGTGGTTCACTGATCAAGGTCAGGATGAAACCTGATGAGATATCCTCATTCTGCATGGATATCCCTCTCCTGTCTTCTTTATTGTGTCCTCTTGGGCTCAGCTCCTCAGCGGCCAGTGTCTGAACTACATGCTCACCTTTTCACTTACTCAGCTGTTTCTTTCCGTTTTCTACCTTATTTATTTATTGATTTATTACATTTTAAAAGGACACATTTATTAGGAAAAGAAGAAAAAAAGGTGGGCAGGAGAGCTGCCTAGTTCCCTTCCTTTGAGTACATCACTGGCTGATTCAGTGTTAATCAAATACTATAGTACCATGGTTTAAGTCTTCTGTTACTATCAGCTGAGATTTTTGTAGTTCATGGCTCAAAAGCCAGTTATGTCCCCCTTACTTCTTAGTTCTTGAGGAAAAAGTGTGACAGAGAAGAGGTAAGTCATTGTTACCTCCTGTTCTGCAGTGTATATATAGCTAAAATCATCAAAAACAAATTAAGAACAATGGGCCCCTGTGTGTGTGTGTGTATGTGTGTGTTTGTGTGTGTGCGTGAGAGAAAGAGAGAGAGACAGAGACAGAGAGAGACAGAGAGAGAGATTTGGGAGCAATGATAGTTTATTCTCTTATAAAATGTTTGATAAAATATTCTAATTTATTTAATAATCATATTTGTGCTCTGCAATGAAATAAAGTCTTTCCCAGACCATTTTGATTTATTCTCAGGAATATGAATTTTGATTCAGTGAAATACTTGACAGCATTGTGTGGTAGAGCAGAATATGGGCAAAACTGCTGAAACATGAATGGCTGCTAAAAGTAAATGTACATATAGTTTGTCCTGGTAGAAATGCCAAATGGATTCATATCCCACTAATCTATAATGGGAAAGGCTATTTTTAGTTTTATGATCTCTCCAGCTCATCACCTTACAATCCATTTTACTCCTTGGCAAATTTAAGTAGCAATAAGATACAAAATAGTTTTTCAGTGAACGAATAGCAAAAGATCTCCTTGATCAAGCTTTTTCTTTCTATGCTATTGCCCACAGCAATTTCATGGAAAGGAAGCTATTGAAGTTGGAATTGAAAAAAAAAAAAAAGCAATCATAATTTTTGAAGCCAAGAAAATACTAGAATAAAGATTTTTGACCATGGCTTGTAACTTTTCTATCCTGGAAATAATTATCATTTAAATCAAGAAAATGGAGACTAGACACCAAGACATTGATTTGAAAGATGGATATGTTCCAACTTTTAGTTCCTATCAATAAAATTAGAACTAAGATGAGTAGCTGGCATTACATACCAGGGTTGTTTTTCTTTCTTTTTCAATTAGGAGCGAGTTATTTAAAGGAAAGCAGGAATGAGGAAACATTTAACTCTGTTAATTCCGTACATTTCTGTGAGGATTATTGTTTTGAAGTCAACCTGGCAGACTCCCACTCCCACCCCACTTCCCAAGAATATCTGAGAGATAATAAATGATTTGTTGGACTAAATATTTAACAATAATTCCCTATATTTTCAGAAAAAAATTTCAAGTACAGTCATAAATTAATTATGTTACCATTACACTACATGAGACATATAAACTGATTAATGTCCAGGGTAATAATCTTAATAACCATCACCTTTGCGTTAAAATTCAATCTATACCTAATACTTTATATTGTCTAAAGTCAAAAATGTTTTTGAGAAACTTATAGCTATGAATATACGGCTCAGGCAAGTCCTTATAAGCCTGTAAGTAATTTTATTTTTTAAAATATTTATTTATGCATACACGAGCTGGGGTGCAGGCCAGAGGTGCAGGGATGGGGAGGGTGCTGGTGAGAGGATTCACCAGAGACAGATGGACTGAAATCCACTGCTGAGGGGAGCAGTGGGCAAGACAGGAGAGGTCTGCTGTGCCGTGTGGGTCACCTCTCTGGCTGCACTGACTGTGGATAGCTTCTTAACCCCTTGCACCACCAGGAGGCCCAGCATGTCAGTAATTTTATAAATTCATAACTTCTAATAAAATCATGACCTCCTAAAATTAACTAATTTGCAAAGAGTTATACTTACCAAAATTGCAAGACATAATATAGACAATGATATTCAGCACAATAACCCGTTATTTAATACTTGTTCAGTGTTATTACATTTGATTTACATTAGCTTACACAGGAGTTTTTCAAAAATGAAAAGAAAATAACCATGAATCATGTAGCTCAATTTTTTTTTTAAAAGATTTATTTATTTATGCATACAAGCACTGGGGTACAGGCCAGAGGTGTAGGGGGGTGAGAGGATTCACCACAGAGAGCGGGGAGCAGAACAGGCAGATCAACAGAAGTACACTGCTGAGGGGAGCAGCGGGCACAGCAAGAGAGGTCTGCCACACCATGTGGGTCCCCCTCCTGGCCGGCAACGGGGATCGAACTCATGCTGCAGTGGCTGTGGTTTGCTTCGTAGTGCGTTGCTTAACCCACTGCGCCACCAGGGGAGGCCCCATGTAGCTCAATTTTAGTCAATAACAAATTCTTGCTGAGAATAAGGTCCTTAACTAGTAAACGCTGCAGTTTTTACATTAATGGAGTTTATAACAGGATCTATTCTTGCAAAAACTTATTCAAGAAATATTTATAGTGATTATGTGTAGGAGATTGTGAGACTTTAACACAAATTATACTCAGATCCTGAGTTTATAGTTTAGTTAGGCCATGCTGTGGTCATAAAGAACAATAGAAGTCACAAAATAATGAGACTAGTGTCTACTGGTTTCTGATACTTTCAGTGTTATCAATCTTTTTCAAGATCATTTTACAGTAAATTCATAAAAGCTGATCATAGACAACAATGCAACTGGAGGCTTTTTCAGAATCCATACACTTGGTATTTGCTTTGGATTTTCGTATTTCTGGCTGCAAATGTTAGTCTGCAATATTGCATTGTGGCTTCTCCATTATTTGACATATTATCTTCTTTCTCAGACTTACTGCTTTGACAACCCACTTATTCTTGGCCTGCTTTGCATCTTTGAATTTGTTCTCCTAAGAACCCTTATGACACATTACTACTATTTATCCTGAATATTTAAGCATGACTTTTCAGAAAAGGAGCAAGAATTTTAGATAAAAGATTATGAGAAATTAAAGCAGGGAAAACTGGAAGGAAGAGATAGCAAAGGAAGCACCTTAGAAAGGGAAATACAGCATATCATCCTATTCCTGTTTAGTTATATTCTATAAAGTCACTGTGAACATGGTGTTTATTAATACTGAACTAACTACTGCTTCTAGAGGAATGCTGGGTTAGTTTGCTTTGAGCATCTAGTCAGATTTTGTCAAAAGATGAGTACATAATCTTTTTTTATGTATACTTCTATTTAGAAATTCCTTATTTAATATACATATGGATTCATGAACACTGAACTCATGGCCAATCATGTATAACTCATGCCTCAACAAAACCTCACCTAACTCACATTATTTTCTCCCAAGGCACTGCCTTGTCTTCTAGCACTTAGAAATATCAGACAGCAAGCACGTCAGCACTGTATTTGGGGGCAATTTTAAACTGTAAAATCCCCAACATAAAGCACAGGAAATGTGGTACTAAGTAACCTGTAAAGGACTTTTTTACAGAAGATATAAGAAGAGCTGATATAGGAAGGCAGAAGGCTGCCTCCTACCTCAACTAGGTATGCAGCCTTGGGGCACTCATCGGAATATTTCTCATCATCCTGCCTACCTCTGCAAATGACTCTGAGAGTGCCATGAGTATTGATTTGGGATTAACAAATATGTTGTAGCAAGTAGGCAAATTTTCTAAGAAATCTGCAAATAATGAGGCTCTCCTGTATTTATTCATGGCCATGATCTTTCAGGGGATCTCAACACAAACAGTTGTAAAGGAAGTATACTCAGTTAAAGACAGTGGTGTTGGCATGGGAGTCTAGTCTATGACTAGAGTTCATGAAGTCCACTTTGAGCAGAAACTAGAGATAAGAATGATAAATCAGATTGGGAATAGAGACTAAAAGGGTTAAATTCTTGGGGAATTAGGATTTTACACTTAAACCAAGAGCTCCAAACATTTTCTGTTGGTTCAGAGCCCTTCTTCTCCAAGCAAGTCCTTACATGGCTAACATTACAATATACAAATAAGGAACAGCTATAGTTTCACAATAGGTGGGGGATACTGTATGGGCCAAAGCCTGACCAAGAAAAGTGAATACACTGCATGTATATATAAAAATGAATGTGGTGATGATTTGGCACATAATACTGAGAATCAGAGAGGGAATGTAAGGCACCTGGAAGCTATCTGGAGACCACGACCACCTCACCTCCAGGATGAAGGGTTAAAGGGAAAAGGGAGAGGATGGAGTTACTTGCACCAGGAAGCAAGCACTACAAAGAGAATATGAAACCAGACGGACTGATTATGTGGGACCTGGAGCTAAAAAAAAGACATAGTCATTCCTGTAGACTTTGCCCATGCCAGGAGATCTTGCCAGGGATTTTCATAGGCTAAATACTGCAAGGAGGCTGTCAATTTGGGAGCCTAGGAAATGCTTCTGATGCCAATTGGGTGGGATGTGGAAGCCAGCAGAGTAGAAACATGAGGATGACTCCACACACAGACTCAGCACCAGTGTAGAACTGAGCCACTCGTGTTCCACCTCTCTTCAATATGAACATAGTTAAAGTAGAAAAACTCAACATCAAGTGATGAACTATTGACATATTTTACTATGTAGAGTAACATAAACCATGTGTTCCAAACAAAAGTACTGCACTCCTTTGCTAAAGGAGCTCAAGGGGGGGAATGATTTGATAGCTGTCTATCATTTATCTAGCTATCTGTCATCTGCAGAGTTAGACATTAATTTAGGCCATAGTCCATTTCATCAAAAGCTCACCAAATTTAAGTTGCTCTCAAAGTAAAAAGTCACTAAATCCATTCAATCAAACAAAAAAGCTAGCCCTGCACACTGCAAATTGACCACATTTTTGCTGAAATATTAAAAGCTTTAGCTCTAAAATATCAAATCATGTGAAGTGAATATTTTTCTATAGTGCATTTCTTAATTATAAATAAATCATTTATCTTCCTTTTTTCATGCCTTTGTGTTGGCTAAAGGCTTCTTAATTTTGTAATTTGTCATATCAAAGCATGTCTCCTAATATAGCATTCTGTCATGCCTAAATAATATATACGTATTTATTTTCCACTTAAAGATTCTCTCAAACTGTCTGTAAAAATCGTGACAGTTAAATTCCAAAGGTGACACATATATAGACACTTATACATATTTTTTTACTTGAAGTATGGATAAGACTGCTT
Source organism: Galemys pyrenaicus (assembly GCA_019455555.1). Lineage (NCBI taxonomy): Eukaryota > Metazoa > Chordata > Mammalia > Eulipotyphla > Talpidae > Galemys > Galemys pyrenaicus. The sequence goes on from JAGFMF010011523.1 coordinate 4,156,425, forward strand.
TTAAAATAATTCTATAAATATAGCTAAAGTAAATTAGAAAGTTTAACACTGGATTTTAAGTTCTTAAAGTATATTGTATATTTTAAGTTTTTCTTCGAAATAGAAAAAGTGTGTTCTAGAAGACAGCTTCCCCAAAAAGAGTCTCAGGCTCATCTCTACTTAGTCATAGACTTTGACAAGTATCTTTAGGTAAATAACTATTTTTAAAATTAAACTTCCACTCTCAGGGTAATTGATTTACTGACCAAATGCGGAAAATTAAAGCCAATAACACAATTATTTAAAATATATTTACTTACACGCATTTCCTAGGACAACAGTTTAGAGCAGCCTGAATATTAGGAATAATCAAAGCTTCAATTTTTTCACCTACTGCCAAATCTCCATTTCTTTTTAGTTGGAACTTTATAAGCATTAATGAACACAGCTAGTGACAGCCTTGCTACTGAGTTTTACCACCTCTGGGTCAGAATAGCCTTACCATGAAGTCAGAAAGCATGCAGAGGGTCCGTTAGTGGCCACATTGTTTATGGAAAGATAGGTTTAATTTCACATTGACATTAAATTTCTGATACCAAGATACAAGATGTAGAACTTTACTAAGAAACAGGTGTAGGTGGATGACAGATTAAAGGAATTTGCTCTTCTGTTTTTCTCAAATTCTGTGGAAAAAGCAAGTACTTAAGACTATTTCCTGTGAGTCATTAGGATTCAGAAACAAAGAAGATTCAGGTCATTCACCCATAATTTATTTACTCAAATTGATTTCGCTTAGGGCATCCATTTGTCCTCAGAATTGCAGACAGTGATGCATCAAGTACAATTACATTGTTTTTTTTATGGTCAACTATCACCATGTTTGTTACATTTATCTGTGACACAAAGATTAAGAGTTTGACAAAGAATTTTGTCATTAGTAAAACTTATACTATCTGTATATACTTAAGTTTGGACTCTAAATGTGACACATAATACAGTTATTCTTTTAAGTTAACTCTCAAACAAACCTTTTTGCTTTGTGTAGTGTTTCATAAATATTTGTTCATTTGAGTTATATGAATTCTACCATTAAGTAAGTTGAGTTTTAGATTTAGGTTCAGGAAAGAAAAGCAACATATAACTTCAGATTTAGATGATTAAGAGAAAGTGGATAAACTGAGTGAAAATTAATACAAAGTAGATTATTTAGGCAGAGACTAATTAAAAGTCTCTAATCTCCTAAAACAACAAATATTCCTTTTAATAATTGCCTTGTACTCCATAAGGTTTTATTTGATCATATAACTTAAAATGAATTCGCTTGTTTTTCTATCATTTATCAAGTGCTTAAAGCACAAATATATCAGTCCTTTTAAGCTGAAATATCACTTCTTTCCAATTAGTTGCATCCCAATTTACTTACTTTCAGTTTTATAAGGGACTAGATTAACATTTGTATCACTTCCTTCAAATCAAAGCATTGACTTATCATATAGCATTCTTATTGCGGTTAACAAGTTAATACCTTTGATCTATTTCATGTGTGTTTATATACTGAAATATTTCATGTATTCCTATTTGGATACAAGTTTTATGAACTAGAATCACTATGTGATATCTTAGAATTCTGAAAGGTATTTAATAGTTTCTCAGAGTGAAGTGGTTGATTTGTGAACTTGGAAGATAGAAGGTTAAAACCCTGAAATATGGAGTCCACCCATAATATGAATGAGTGTAGGTGAATCACAAGAATCCTGAAAAGTAAAGGTCCTGTCTTACTGTGGTAAGAGAGAGTTATCAGCATGAGAAGGACTTGATACCTCATTGCTATTTCTATAATCTTGGGGGACTCTCACAGATACTAATGAGAGGCTTCTAAAGGCTGGAAAAGGCAGGGAATCAGGTTTCCACAGAGATGATAGAGGGAATGCAGGTCAAAACATGATCCCTTGATTTTAGCCCACTGATATCTGTGTTGGACTTTTTTTTTTTTTTTAAAGATTTATTTATTTATGCATACAAGCACTGGGGTACAGGCCAGAGGTGTGGGGGGGGTGAGAGGATTCACCACAGAGAG
>JAGFMF010011523.1:4171005-4186216 GCA_019455555.1 Galemys pyrenaicus
CAGCAGTGTACTTCCATTGATCTGCCTGTTCTGCTCCCTGCTCTCTGTGGTGAATCCTCTCACCCCCCACACCTCTGGCCTGTACCCCAGTGCTTGTACACATAAATAAATCTTTAAAAAAAAAAAAAGAAGAGGTTTTATTTTTTTGTTTTTTTGTGTTTTTAATTAGTGCCAGAAACAAGACTTGGTAAATGGGGGAGTCTTAGGAGTAAAGTGAAGCAGTTTCTAAAGGAGTGTGCCAAATAGTATTGGGAGATCACAAAAGATGACTGAGAGCTGACCACTATATTTTCCAACATTTATGTGACTGCAATAACAACAATGTTAGGAAATAACGGGGACAATGCTTGACTGGGGAGACTGAAAAGAACCCAGAAACAAAGAAACTGGATACAGCCAGTATAGACCACTTCCTAGGAGTTTTGTTTGCAAATAATATAATATTGACATAAAAATGGACTAAAAGTCAGGATGCCTGTGTTAAGTCCTGCTCTGTCACTGTGTAGAGGCTATGTGATATTGGATAAATTACTCAGTTTGTCTGTGCCCTGATTTTTCTCATCTGTAAAATAGAATTTTCTTTAAGATTATTGGGTAACCAAATACACTAAATGAGTTAAAATATGTAAAGCTCTTTATAGCTCTGTCTGACACACAGGTGATGCTATGTAAAGATTTGGGTAATGGAAAAGGATACTTAAACATACATGTGAATGCTAATTGGAATGGTTGTATAGCAAGTCAAAACTGAAAATGGAGAAAGGTAAAAGTTACTTGAATTAATTCTTTACAAGGGTTAAGGGGACAGCTTTTAGTCAGCAGGTGAAGCATTTGGCTTCTTTAGAATACAGATATTCCATTCAATGCAATGTACCAGGAGGCAGGCAGAACACATGAGGACACATAAAGGAGCATTTCAGTGGCAGGAGCTGGTGGATGCTCCACTTCCGATTGCTTCTATTTCCTCAGTGAAATAGGAAGTAAAGTCATTGCCTGTACCTGGAAGGAAGTGTCATACGGTTTATGTTTGTACCACTGCTATTACTGTGCTTCAAAGTAAATTAAAGATTATCAATAGGTCAAAATGTGTTTCCTCTTCTACCCAAACTGATATTTTAGTTTGTGAAAGATACAGACAATTGTTCTTTGCTGCCTTGATATCTTAGCCAGGAGGTGCATCAAAACCAATTAATAAGTGAAAAAAGGCAAGGACAAAGTAAAAACTCATGGATTGTGCCAAGGATTGATTTTGCCACCTCAGCATGTCTCTCACTTCCTTCAGCTGTTCAGCTGCTGATTATTTTCATGATGCATTTCCCTTTCCATAAAAGCCTCTTTTTTCTTTTCAAGTGTTGCTTTCATTTGGCTCATCTTCTATTCCTTCTAAAATTCAGACTCGACACAAATATCAGTTCATGTATTCTAAACACATATATAGTTATAAAGGAAGACAGACAATTAAAATAAGAAGTTCCAATTTTTTGTTTTGGGAGATACATCTGGTTGCATAGCACTTAAACAGAATTTTCATTCTATTGAAATTCAATAAGAAATAAGTTCTTGTCAATAGATTGAATTGCATTGTGCTGAGTGTTTAATGGACATTAGGGGGGAGCACTGAATTTTACTTTTTTAAAAGTAGCATGTCACTCTTTCAAATTTAGATATTTATATAAATGCTACTGAGTAATATCTGTGTACTGATCTGTAAATCTTTTATTGTAAAATCTAATTATATTAGGAAATCATTAACAGAAATATGAATGGAGTAAATTAATTAGTGGTATATACTAATTTTTATGTTAAGAAAACAAAATTAAAGAACTAAAGATTGTGTATGGTGTCAGATAAACTAATCAGAAAGAACAAAGATCACTCTTCTAGACATGCCTTTGAGGAGATACAGCGAGACAATGCATTTGACTCTATGGAATATGCAGTTAAGGGGAAAAAAAAAATCTTGAATTTTTTTTTTATCTCCCCTTTAGGTTCAGCAACTCTCTTTGCTTCTAGAAATGCTTCCAGACAAGACAGTCACGTCACAATATAACCTTGTCCCTAACCCATAGTTTATCGATGTAATAAGATAGGCTAAGGCCAGTGAATTCTTTCCTTTGGAAGTTTAAAGACTAGGTGAAGCACCCTAAGTAGAATCTTGTTCCACTAGGATCACAGAAATTTAAAATTCCAGAGATATTCAGAGTTTAATTTTGACCAGGTAGATTAGAGAACAGCAAAAGTCAATTGCAAGGGAGAAAGCCATTTCAAGGAAACCCAGGATAAAATAAATTGGCTTTACAAGAGATTTCTCTTTTGAAGGCATTTAGTAGTCTTAATTGCAGTTATTCCTGATATACAGCCTCATTACTATCCTTGGGCTTTGTGAGACATTTATACTTTCTTATAATACTTTCATTTTCCCGAAATTATTTCTAGTCAGGTTTTGCCCCTGCAACCACTTAAGTTATCTATAAAATATCCACTTGTAAGGAGATGAAAAACAAGCTAAGAAGACAGAAATCAGTTGTGAACTATGTCAAACATTTTGTTCAGCTTAGCATGAGCAAACTGGAAATACTGGACAGAAAAGATAGAATTAACTGAATGTTTACAATTAGAGTTTCTATCAATCAACTAAGAACCAAGAAAATTATAAAACATAGCCCCTTTCCTTAGTTTATATAAAATAGAAGCATCATTTAAAATTAGAACAAAATGTGAAAATAAAACATATATTCATGAATATATAGGTGGTCTAAATTAATGAGAGTTTAGAGAATAATAGAGAAGATTTTGATGTATGTTCATTGGGAAAGATCACGAAGGATATAGACCCAGTAAGCCCCTCGAAAGATGTTGAAAGTCTAGTTCTTTCACCCACAACATTTGCTGAATAATAATAAACAGACCCAGATGGTAATAACAATTGATAATAATAAAGAATAAGATTAGGTTTTTGTCCTGGGAAAGCACTAAGTGTATGCAAAAGATAAGTCTGGACAAAATTTTGAATCTGGAAAATATAGGTCATAATCCTTGGATAAGTCACAGAATATTTCTTCTCATCAATTTTTAAAGTCCTCACAAACATACTTCTTCAAAATAGACTCCAGTTTCCTTTTCTTGAGACAACTTGTCTTATCTGCTTTCCTGCTGTCATGTGACACTTAGGTGGTCAGAATGGGGTTCTTAACATTCTGACTGGCTTCTTCTGTAGTGACCTGACATTTTAGTTGTGTGTTTATTTGCTTTGCGAAAGAGCAAGCAAAATTCTTGTTCCCGTGGCAAATTCCATTTAAAAAATATATAGAGATCCTCTACTTGAGCTTGTAGAATTTCTTTCCAGTTATTATACTCAGGGAAAATCATATGTTACCTTAAATCTTTTATTTTTATCTACTGAAGCACAAAAATCAAGATTTTGGATAAAATATAATCTAATAGGTCAAAGTGATGATAGTTTAAACAGTATGCTATTGCCTCTATACCTACATATTCTAATGAAAAGTTTTAATTATGTCAACTTGAAAAAAGTGGAATACTCTCAAAAATTATAATAGTTTCAGGATTTGACATGAATGAATTTGTAAAGCATCTAAACTTTGTCTCTTTTGACTTTATAAAAATTTTAATTCCAAGCAACATTTTCTCCAGCCTATGGAGTCCAAAAGTATTATTATGGAATTGGCATTTCACAGTGAGTCTCCTTTCAAGAAAACACTTTTATCTTATAAACATACTTTTCTTTTCCCTGAGGCGAATTCTAAACAGCCTCTTCTATGCTAACTTGATTGAATCCAGATTTTCCCTGTGCTCGACCACGTTTATAGGCTCAGTGCTTGTCGCAATATTCAGCATAAAATACCAATTTGCTTTGTGCTCCCTCAGGCTTTCATTTAGTTATAAATGCTGAAGGTTGTGACCTTGTGTTTTGTTATGACTAAGTATTGCCACAATCTAAATGCTTTTTTAATACATATTTATTGATGATATCTATAATATTTGGCTTCGAAAAATGCCATTTCCGCCTTGGAGGTTCTCAAGGGGCAGGGGGCAGGGGAGGATCCTGGTAAACCTGATATACTTTGAAGGGCAAAATCTTTTCAGTGCAAGCACTGGAAATGATGGGAAAGCTTTTAGAAAATATACATATTTTTAGAACAGAGTTCATCCATCTAATGGTACTTATTTGAATGCAAGTGACAGAAAATGTGTCTAAGTGGCTTCATTAAATGGAGGTTATTTTTCACATTTAACAAAATGTCTAGAGGCAGGGTGTCCAGCAGTTCAATAAAGTCACCCACTCGTACAAGGAAACCTTAAAGAGGTTGAAGAATTCACCTCAGCTAGCTGGTGATGTGCTTCCTAAGTAGCAACTGTTCTTTAGGATATTGAACTTGAACTTAAAGGAAAGAAAAGATACAATTTAACTGGGGGATATTAGAACAAAATAAAAGCAATTTCAAACATAAACCTCACATCTGTCAATAGCCTGAGGAACTAAGTTCATTCAGGAGAAAATACTTGATTCACTTCTTTTTAGCATTTGCATTTACTTGAACCCTCTTCAAATGTCACTGCTCACAAAGTGAAGAGGAATGTGGATTACAGTGGACAAAAGAGCCCACTGTGGCATCAAGAATCTACTCCTAGATGTGATTCTCTAAACCAGCTACTGTCTGGGAAGAGGAGACAACGGATGCCATATGCAATTGAATCATTATCTCTATTATGACTTAATTATTTCTGTGTACCTGGGCTATTCCGTAGATAGTCAAAAAGTTACATGAGTCCTCAGTATGACATTTAATTCAGCAGGAAATTCCTGATTATCAGTTCCCTACCCTGCCACCTCCCTCATCTCATCCTTCTTCCAGCTTCTGGCAGAGGTCTGTGCCACTTAGTGTATCTCCCAAAGGATAAGAGTGCAAACACAGCATGTTGAATTTCTCTGCTTTGTTTATTCTTCAGCACTATCATTTGAAGCAGAATTCTAATCAGTATTTGCTCACTGAATTTATCTGGTGAAACAATGTTTAGTAACCCCAGTAGCTAAACCATTTTAGGCTGCAGATGAGCAGGCTTTTTCATCATAGTGCTTGCAACTCATAAACAACCTTGTCTTTCCTCATTTCTCAGGAAGCAAAAATCAAAAAGACAACTTTGAGCAACTTTTCCTCACTATCCCTTTCCAGTCCCAATCCTGCGAGCAAAGGCCTTATTTTGGTGGCTCTTACATAACTACATCTAGAATAATTATTTCCTTAAGTCAGTGAGAGGGTAATGTATTCAGTTTCCTATTCACATATTTTCATCCTGCAACTTTTTTTTCTAATTTACAAAACTTTGGGGACATTCTGAATAATTTTTCCAAACTATTTTCAGGTTTAAAGAAATTTAACATGTCATAGTAAATCTTTCTGATTTTTTGGAATCAGATAATCACAATATACCTCCTCTGTTTAATAGCAAATGAAAAAAACTGTATAACAATGAAATGGAAAAAAAATCCGTGATTTTGATGTTTTTAGCATGTATTGCCCACATCTTATACAACTATGTTTTAAAGCCCAGATCTTCATTTATAAAATATATAATGAATGCCTCATAGTTTGTTATGTTGTATATTTTGTCATTAAAATTGGTAGCTTGAGGTGGTAGAAATGATTATGTGTGCGATCTTTTCTAGAAAGATTAGGGCAAGAAAGAAGAAAATGGAACACGTGGATTGCAGCCCACTTGAAGTGTTTTTATAAACATAGTAGTACATCACAAATTTCAATGGAAATTGCATGATCCACGGCCATGTGAGAATAATAATTAGGTTTTTAATACCCACAGTAACAGTAACCTTGTTGAACAAATAGCACTTGCTAATTTTCCTATAAAGAAGTTATGCTAACAGTGGAAAAATGTCACAGGTTGGCTGTGCACATTGCTGCAGATGTGAAAAGATTACTAAAGGACATCCAGAGTCAGCAATCTGCAAATTTCTTTTGAAAAGAAACTGTTTCAGAAACAACCAGCAGACAAAACTAATTTTTAAAGACTGCTGTAGAGCAGTCTCAGAACATGAGAGACAAAAAGGTGATCCAAAAAATAGGGACAAATACCTTGTGATCTTTACTTCTTAAGCTCTCCTCAATCAGTGCCATATGGACACTTACTAAAGTATAACCATAATAAGATTTTCCTTCTGTTCCTTCAGCCCAAAGTAAATTAGTAGCATACAAAAGGGGAAGCAGGAGAACATTAAAAACAATCACATCAAAAGTGACAAATAGCAACTCGACAAAGGCAGAGTGAGGAGAAAAGTAAAGAACAGCACAGAATTGCTAATCTACAGAGTAGTTTGTGGCTGCTTAAGAGATTTTGGGAAATTATCAAGAAAATATATTTATTATTCCATTTGAGGGTGCATTAAATGGCATGTATCTTTTTAGAGCTATTTTAAATTAACAGAGAGAAAAGTTAAAAATGGTAGACACAATTATGCATATGCTTTAGGTATTTGGAAACTTTACTTACTTAGAATACCTCATAATTCCATACTGATGAAGTACTATTGCTTTTAAAAATAAAAATGTTTATGATTTTTTCAAATGAAGAATATTACCAAAATGATATTTTAAACACTATGTTAGTCAATAGACACTAAAATTCACATAATAGCATATTTTAAGACTACAGGGAACAGAATGGAAATAAAATAAAATACATTCACTAAAGTTATGGCATTACATAGTACTGTGTGTTGTGTTAAACACAAAGACATATACTTATGGTACAGGTAATATATCTTAAGATGATGGATAGATTTCTCCCTTAAATATTCATTTCATATAGTCAAAATGACCTCTTTGCAGTAAACAATAGGCAGTACAATTAACATTCAGATTAATAATACAGAATATTTGGTTTCACCTATTCATTTACATATTTCTTTATTTCACATTTTGGGGAAGACTTGTAGAGCAACTACAATTTTATTTTTAAAAAAGTAAAAGGAATTCCAACGATCTGAAGTTACTACAGCTCTTCCAATAACTGCCTTGAGACTTGAGATTTAAAAGACTTTAAATCTGGCCGAATGGAGACTGCACGAAACAGGAACTCTCTGTGGAGCAGCACTTCTCACTGCAGATAATACTGAGTCAAGCTTCAGTCTACTTATGACAAGACTTGTCAATATTCACCGATTCAAGTCCCAAAACTGTTTAACTCTGCATGATATAATATACTATACTAGCAACGTCTGAAAAACACGAGTGCTCTGCATCTAACCACCAAAAATTTAGGGACAAATTTAGTGCATGTCAATCAGAAAAAATATTTTTTCTCCCCATAGCTGTACCTTCTTAGTGACCCATTTTGGGAGAGGCACATTAACAAAATCCTCAGGTTTTTGATGTCATGCCTGCCTTTTGTGTGTGCCCATGATGATGATTTAACTCACCATCCTCTGGCTATAAAGGTAGCAAGCATCAAGTTAAGGATATATAATAAAGGACCATGGGTTTTATTTTAACTAGACTGGGAGAGAGTATTTGAAGGAAAAACAGTGAGGTAAATTGTAAAATCATGCTGTCAATGCTCAGTTTTCAAAAATGGAACCATTTACTATATCAAATCTAGGAACATTTATGCAATAACCCCCTGTATGTACAGACACCTATGATCTAAGGTCATAACTTGATCTTATTTCTTACTTATGTTGCTATATGCGAAAACATTAAAGAAACAGCAAACGGTGTATGTCTATATCCCTTAGTCTACTGCTCTCCTCATACTGCCCCGGCCTCTGGAGTTGGAGTATGTGGATTGCATGTACCTCTTTCCATTTTAACATGCAGTCACAGAGTTTAGTATTGTTTTATGGCTGTCCAATGTACATCAAAGGATAACACTGAATGCATACTTTCACAGTTCACTGTTATTTTATTCAACATTGTATTTTGGCTTCTTTTTTAAAATTTATTTATGCATACAAGAGCTGGAGTACAGGCCAGAGTCACGCAAGGTGAGAAGATTCACCAGAGACAGAGCAGGGAGCAGAACAGGCAGATCAACTGAAATACACTGCTGAGGAGAGCAGCGGGTGAGGCAGGAGAGGTCTGCTGCACCACATGGGTCTTCTCCCTGGCTGGGGATTGAATTTGCGCTGTTGTGACGCAGATGCTTCACAGTGTGGCGCTCAGCCCGCTGCGCCACCAGGGTGGCCCTATTTTGGCATTTATGCATGTTGATATACAAGTTTCTGCCACTATCTGAAAGCAAAATGTTCCTGTTTTTTGTTTGTTTGTTTGTTTGTTTTTTGTAGGTTATTTGGGGGGGGGGGTCTGTTACTATTAACTTATATGGAAAAAGAAATGAGCATTCTTAATGCAAAAGATAACCTATAAAATAATACCAAATAGGTATATTTAACTTTTGGATAGCAATGAAAACCTGAATCTACATAAACATGTACTGATTTCAGTCACCAAAGAATATTTCATAGTACCAAAAGTAAATCTATTTTGCAGCCATTACTTCACTGTTGCAAACAGTAGAACCATTATTTCTTTAGCATCTTTATATGAGTGACCAGAATGGGGACAAAAATATCTTAAAGGAAAACTTTGAGACTGAATACTGAAATCAGAGAGGAGGTAGACAGGTAGATGTTCTGAAGATGCCAGTTCCTTTGTTTTATTTGAAGAACTAAGAAAACTTAGCATGGTTCTAATTAGAAAATGAGTGCCTACAGTAGAATCTAAGTGGGTTGGTAGTGAGGGAAGCTTTGTATATTCATTTTACCTTTATGAGTACTCTTGTGATAAAGTGGAACAGAACTGAGGAAATCTGAACCTTTTTCCCTTACTTGTAAGATAGCTTCAGAGGTATAGTGAGGACTGAAAAGAAGGTTGAAACGTTTGTATGCCAAGGATTTTGCAGTTTTGACAACATCAAAGCCTAGTTAGAGAAAAAGGATTTTCAGCTTGCCTGGGATGATGCATATCCAAGCTTATACTGAATCACTCACCCATTCGGATGTCCTTTGCTAGGTACTCTGGAAATATTTATTTGAAAGGATATATGCACTCCAATGTTCACTGAAACACTATTTACAATAGTGAATTGCTTCACTCCCAGCAAACAGAAAGCACAATTGCCCATAGTAGAGTTTGGGTTTAGTCAAATGACTTATTTGGATCAATGTGAAGTTAGCAGATGGCTTTTAAGAAGTAGCTTGAGCATTTGGGTTGTTTCCAGGTCTTACCAATTATAAATAGTGCTGCAATAAGCATAGGGGTGCAGGTGCTCTTTTGGATCAGTGTTTTTGTGTCCTTTGGGTAGATTCCTAGGAGCGGGATTGCCAGATCATACAGTAGTTCCATCCCTAATAGACTGAGGGACCTCAATATAGCCTTTCATAGTGGCTGGATTAACTTGCATTCCCACCAGCAGTGTACTAGGTTCCTTTTTCTCCACATCCTTGCCAGCATTTGTTGTTGTTGGTTTTTTATATATGTGCCATCTTACTGGTGTAAGGTGGTATCTCATTGTGATTTTAATTTGCATTTCCCTGATTATGAGGGATGCTGAGCATTTTCTCATGTGCCTGTTGGCCATGTGTATGTCCTTTTTGAAGAAGTGTCTTTTAAGTTCTGCCCATTTTTTATTTTTTTGCTTTATTTTTCTTGAGTTTTATGAGTTCTTTGTATAGCTTTGTGATCAGACCCTTGTCCATTGTATGGAGCACAAAGATTTTTTCCCAGTCAGTGGGGTATCTCTTTGTTTTATTTAATATTTCCTTTGCTGTACAGAAGCTTTTTGTCTTGATGTAGTCCCATTTGTTTATATTCTCTCTCATTTTTTTACTTTGGGGGATGCCTCTTCAAAGGTGTTATTGAGATGTATGTTTAATAGCGCAGATGACAGGATCAAGAAGATGTGGTACATATGTACAATGGAATATTATTCAGCAATCAAAAATGATAAACTAGAGTCATTTATAGAAACATGGATAGAACTAGAAGGAATTATACTCAGTGAAACAAGTCAGAAGGCAAGATAAAATATATCGGATGGCTTCACTTTGGGGAGGAATGTGAAAAAGCAACAACTAACAAAAAAAAAAAAAAGAAGAGTAAGCTCAAGGAAATGGGCAATTACAACCAAAAAAAAAACCCAAACAAACAAAATCAACAAGACCAAAAGGTCAAAGATAAACCAAAGGGACTATGAGGGGAGCAAAGATGGGGATGAGGGCAGAAGGAGCACAAGGGACTGAGGTGATGGTGCACAGGTGAAATTCTCACAGGAGGAAGTTGGTGTCTCATTCTGGTTTTGATTTGCATTTCCCTGATAATAAGTAATAAAGTACATATTTTCATATGCCCGTTGGCTTCCTGCATATCACCTTTAGAGAAGTTTTCAATTAGCTCGTCTACCATTTTTGATTGGGTTACTTGTTCTTTTTGTTAATTCATATGACTTATTTTTAAAACTTGAGTAGCAGTCCTTTGTGAGATGTCTAGTGTACAAATATTTTCTACTTTTAGTAGGAGGTCAATTTGTTTGAATAATGTATTTTTCTCTGTCTAGAAGCTTTTCATTTTGATGACATCTCAATTGTTTATCTTCTTTTTTGTCTTGCTGTTGGATACAAATCTACAAAGACATAATTGAAGCAAAAGTCCTATAGAGGTTTCCCATCATATTTTTTTAAGTGTTCTGTGGTTTTGGGTTATACATTCAAGTCTTTAACCCATTTTCACTAATTTCTGTATATGAAGTGAGATAATGGTCTAGTTTTATTCATTTGCATATGATTAACCAATGAAAAACAATCTTGATTACTATACCCTTACCCTTATAATCTACCCTTACTATACTATCACCCTTATAATCCTATACCTTACAAAACAAAGGAAACAATTGCAGAGGTTTGTAGGTCTAAGTCTACATCATTTAAAGTAAAACGCAGGGCCTCCCTGGTGGCACAGTGGGTTAAGCAATGCACTATGAAGCAAACCACAGCCACTGCAGCACGAGTTCAATCCCTGCCGCTGGCCAGGGAGGGGATCCACATGGCGCAGCAGACTTCTCCTGCTATGCCCACTGCTGCCCTCAGCAGTGTGTTTCAGTCAGTCTGCCTGTTCTGCTCCCCCTCTATATGGTGAATCCTCTCACCTCCTGCGATTCTGGCCTGTACCCCAGCTCTTGTATGCATAAATAAATAAATCTTTAAAAAAATTTAAAAAATAAAGTAAAACATAAGAAAAGCTGTCCATGACTGTAAAACAGATTTTTGAACAAGAAACAGAAAGTATAAATTATCAAAGAACAGAGTGATTTAATTACATCAAAATTACATCAAAAGAGATTGTGTTCATCAAAAGATACATTAGCAGAGAAAAAGACAGCTCACAATATGTAACAAAACGTTTACAAATTACCCACCTAAGAAGGTATTGTATCTAGAAAATGCAAGCATCCATCCATACAAGTTAATAAGAAAAAGAAATTCAAACCAATAGAACAATGACAAACATATTAGACACACTTTATAAAAGAGGGTATCTAAATAATCATACATTATAAAATGAAAACATAAACATAAAAATATATATCATTAGTCAGGAAAAAGTAAATTCAAATCATATGAGACATTTGCATACACAGGAATGGTTGAATTAAAAGGACTGAGAAGAATGAATGTTAGCAAGGATGAAGAACAACTTAAATCCCTACACATGGCTTTGAAAATGCAAAATGCTAACCATTTCACAAGCTGTTTGAACTTTCTTACAAAGTTAAATTTATATCATACTTCATTCAGTGATTCCTGTGTGAGTATATGGAGACTAACGTAGAGAAATAAAAACCTATGTCGTTTAATGACTTGTACAAAAAGGTCCATATTAGCTTTATTCCTAGTTATCCAAGCTAGAAAGTCTAAATGAACAGTCCTAAGAAGATAGATAAACAAAATGGGATACATTTATATGATGATACTTCTCAGCAATAAAATAGAAAAATTACTGTTACAACAGTAGGAATCAATCTCAAAACTCATTAGGCTGAGTAAGAGAAAGCAGAGATGAAATAGTTCATACTATATATTTCCGTGTGTTTTGAAGTTCTATAGCAATCAAAATGAATCTATGGCGATAAAAATAATAGCAAATGCCTTTGGAGGAGATTCATAAGGGACTTAGCAGGAATGAGGGTAATATTTATCTTTATAGAGGCAGGGGCATGGATTATATGAGCACATGCATTTGTCAAAACTCATCAAACTTAACATCTATGCACTTCAATTTGTATAAAAATTTTACTCATGAAAAAGGTAAAAAAGTATTTTCTCAAGCAAAATGTGTGCATATAATCATTTTATTAGAGGGTGGCATTTCAGTTTTTAAATACTGGTGAAGTTACAGTATACTACAATTAATATTCAATCACAGCTACAAAAATTGTGAATATATATATATATCTTGTTTTATGTTTATATAGTTATAGAAGGCATAGCACACTTTATTAAAAATAGATGGTATAGTATAGTTACATCAGGTTTAATAGGCAAGAGAAAATTTAGAGAGCAAATTATATTACTACTAAAATGAATGTGTGGGGTACTGTGACTTATAGTAATTAGGGGAAGCAGTTAGTAAGAATGTGACACTTTCTTGAGCTTTGAAAGAGAGCTTTTTGTAAGTGGATAGAAGATTATAAGGTTTTGTATAACAACAGATGTAAAAAAGACAGTATTGGAATTTTTATGTTTCAGAATTTAATTTTTGGAAATACCTAATGAAAACTGAAATACTTCAAAGCAGGTATATAAAATGGTCTTGCTATAATACATATGTATTTGAACTGAAGGGAAAAAAATGAAATAATTCTTTGAAATTAAATGACCTATAATGATGTTTTCCCAAGACTCTTCAGATATCAAATGTGATAAAGTTGCTGAGAATGCTAAGTCATAATATTTAAGTCAAAAATACATGGGTTGATAGCAACTAAATTTGTAATATAATTTGAGGTGAAATTCTTTTTTTAAAAAAGATTTATTTATTTATGCACAAAAGATCTGGAGTACAGGCCAGAAGTGAGGGGGGGCGAGGGAGGCAGAGCAATGAGAGGATTCACCAGAGACAGTTGTTTTCATCCTTTTTGAAATAGGCCGTTCTCACAGATGTGAGGTGATATCCTTGTGATTTTGATCTACGTTTCCCTGTTTCCCTTATATCAAGTATTGCTGAATATTTTTGCATGTGAATATTTTTTTATGCCATCTTTTCTTTAGAAAGGTGACTACTGAGGTCTTTTGCTTTTTTTTAATTCCCTATTGGGTTCTTTGTTTTCTTTTTGTTGAGCTATATGAGCACTTATTTATTAACTGTGCATTCTTGTCATGGTTAATTTCTCACTTTTCTGTGTTTCTGTTTTTGTTCCAGTAACATACTGTTCAGAAAATGTCTCAATAACAGTTTGGAAAAGAGTTCTCTAGGTAAAATAAGGAAGTAGCCCACCAAATATTATGCAATGAAAACTGTTCCAAATAAACATAAGTTTAAACATAGTTTATATAACTAGAAACAGGGAGTCCTTGACATTAAGAATATAGTCATTCTTGTATGAGGAGATTCCTGCTCAAATTGTCCTGATCAGCTGATCTCAACAAGGTAATACAAAAATCAGATTCTTCCCTCTGAAGAATACCCGCAGAGATGCAGAGGCTGGGCTCTCACTGTTAATTATTTTTTTTTAAATCTGAAAAGACCATACTTACACCTTTAGAAAGTAGATTTTTGCACACAAACTAGAAGCTGTGATGATGGCTTTTTGTTTGCCCACTAGACCAGGCACTGTAACAAATGGGTCTCCAAATAATTTTATATTATGTTCACAATTTCAATAAATAATTGAACTAAACAACAAAAATGTGATATAAAACCAATTAGAATGAAGTCAGAGGAATTTTTTTTTTTCCTGTGAAAGGCAATATATCCAGTTGGTTGAGATCACAGAGTCTGGAATCAAACAGTTGGTTAGTATTCTCACTCTATAAATTGTTTCACCTTGGTTAAATTAATGCTTCTGGGGATTCAATATACTCATCTATAAAAAGAATATAATGGTAGTCCTTACCTCACAAAACCATAATTTATATTAAAGAAATTAAAATCCATATAAAGTAGTTGGAATAAAGTAAGTTCTACATAAATTCTTTTTTTTTTTTAAAGATTTATTTATTTATGCATACAAGCACTGGGGCACAGGCCAGAGGTGGGGGGGGGGGGTGAGAGGATTCACCACAGAGAATGGGGAGCAGAATAGGCAGATCAACAGAAGTACACTGCTGAGGGGAGCAGTGGGCACAGCAGGAGAGGTCTGCCGCGCCATGTGGGTCCCCTCCCTGGCCGGCAGCAGGGATCGAACTCGTGCTGCAGTGACTGCGGTTTGCTTCACAGTGCGTTGCTCAACCCACTGCGCCACCAGGGAGGCCCCTCTACATAAATTCTTACGATACTTCCGGCATAAACTTACTGAATCAAAATGATTTATTGGAAAGTTTATCCTTTTTACAGGTACAAAAATAGAGTGATTATTATTGGGTGACATAGGATGCTTTTATTCCAATAGTAATTCTGACATCTCAGAAAATGATATTTCTTTCATTTGTACTGGACCCCATAGGGCTGTTGTTATGTATAACATGTTCTTTCAAAACACCAATCAAATAAAACTCTTTGGAGTAGGTTGCTTTTGTTGCTGGGGTATAGTAATTTTAAAATCTTTTCTTGGTGATTTTAATTTATAACCATATTTGAGAAGTGACTAAGAAAAGACTCATAGTTGTTAAGCATAGCTGTTAATTGCTGCCACTAACTACTGGCTTTACTTTGGTATTTAGAGACAGTATGGTTAAAAAAAAAATGACATAGACTTCTCTTCCCTTAAGCAGAAACAAAGCTTTCCATCTTTATTGCAGGCAGTAAGGTGGGCTATATGACATTTTGAATAGGGTTGTTCGAAGTCACAAATTATTGATTAGAAGTAAGGAATAGGATATTTGAAGTATGCCCCTTTTCTGTGGGTCCCCACCAGTAGATGCTTTTTTTTAAAGATTTATTTATTTATGCATACAAGCACTGGGGTACAGGCCAGAGGTGTGGGGGGCGGGTGAGAGGATTCACCACAGACAGAGCGGGGA
>JAGFMF010011523.1:4195187-4225871 GCA_019455555.1 Galemys pyrenaicus
CGCCATGTGGGTCCCCTCCCTGGCCGGCAGCAGGGATCGAACTCATGCTGCAGTGGCTGCGGTTTGCCTCATAGTGTGTTGCTTAACCCACTGCGCCACTGGGGAGGCCCATATTTCCAGATTTAGAATTGATATATTTACTATTTTCTTTTCTTCATATTAAGGTTTGAGGACTTCAGAAAAAGAAGGAAAATAAAGAACAAGAGGCTCGCATTGCCTTTAAGGAATCACCTATTTACTAGAAAAGGGAAAAATACCTGCTCAAGCACAACATGCTAATAAGCTGTTTGTAAAAGCTCCTTTTAGAATACCATCTGGTCCCAGCATGCCTCATAAAGACAGAAGTGGATAACAGTGATTCGCCCTTCTACAGCTCTCTTCCTGAGTGAAGGGATGTTTGCCATAATACCTGGTAATGGTCAAACAGAAAACTACAAAACAATGAACAGCAAGTAGGGACCAGTCTATTAGCAAAACCACTTAAATGTATTGGGGACATGATAAGCAGCATATAATACTAAGCATGCCTATTGTCATCAGCATGCAGACAACATCCCATGATCTGCTGAAGGGATCTAGAATAATAGACTCAAAGAAAAGCAGCAGAACTGAAAGAGTGAATTGATTGCTGGGCTGATTCACCATAACTTGAGCCAAAAATGCATAGAATGACCAGGAATATTAATCTACCTCAGTTAACACAGAGGTGATGCCAAAATGCTCAAGTATACGCTTTTTGGGCTGGCACAACATTTTAGTTAATAACAACAACAATAAAATATAGGTCAAATTAAATATTCTTTCTTTAAAGTGATATATTCTGTCCAATAGGCCAGTCTAATTTTTCAAAATCAACTGAGCAAAGATAATACTGTGATAGGATTGTCAGATTTCTTTTATTCTTTGTATATGTACTTTCATTTAATTTTGATACGTCTTGTCAGTAATTTTATAAAATTGAATTTATTCTTTAAAGAGAGAGTTCTGAATTGTTGGAATCCCTAAATGTCTCTGAAAAAATCTGCTTTTCCATCACTGTCATACTCAGGGTTAAACACATGTAGAGGTATATATGTGTGTATTCATACACATTATACCCACTTACACAATATAACTGAAGACACCTTAGAAACAAAAATCTTACAGTCTGGATAATAATGAACCTCCAGGAAAGAGTGGGTAGTCTTTATTTCATTCTTGCAATTACAAGCAACTTGAAGGATATAATGAGAATTGTAACTGTGAAATACACAAAGGCAGCACTGAAGATGAGATGTAGGTAGAAGAATGTAATAAGAAATATTTTCATTTGTAAAAAAAAATCACATATCAAAATTTTTTAAGTAAAAAGAAATGTAGTGATTTATACTTTTTCTTCTTGACAATGTGCAAGTGAATAAAAGAAAGCAATAACTGAATTGTCAGGCAGTTTCCTCATTAGTGTGGGTAAGAAATTTTCTCTAACAAGTATGGCAAGCTATTTATTTCTTTGCTGAATTGGAGAAGGCAGAGAGAATAAAGATATTAAGTTGGCTATGACAATATGAAACTAGATGGATATTTATATGTAGTTCAATAAACTGGTCCTGGGGATATTACTAACATTTCATTTGGTACCATCTTGCTGATTTTCTCCTCCCTCGTGTTTTTTGTTTTAATTCCTTTATATACTCACACAAGAAGAAACAATTAGGAGTGAGGTTTTGCTGCTGCTCTGAAGGCTGCTCTGAATAACTATATGGTTAACAGAGGGTAGGCTGTGCTGCAAGGACAAATGATCTACATACCTCAGTGACTCAATATCTCTAATGTTTCGTTTCTGCAGTGTAGTGGGTATCACGTGCACCTCACACATATCTAATGTTTATTTCTGGCTCACAAAAGATTGATTACAATTTTAAATGACTTCAGGACAGCAGGACCTAGGCAACAGCTTAGTGATTCAGTTGCTTCTATCTTTTAGGCACACTATCTTAAAAATTCACAATTACCAGAAAGAGGAAGACATTGGAACAGTTCTCATTAGTTCTTCACTATCTTAGACAAGTGACTAAGTTGAATCTGCACTCATTTCATAGCCCAGAATTATTCATAAGGCCTTGTCCATCTGATAGGGGAGCAGAGAAGGGCTGTCATTTCTGTACATAGAAGGGAAAAGAGAACCAGATACTGGTTCTCTTCAGAATGGTTACAACACCATAGCTGCATTTTTAAGACAGTGAAAGTTTTTTTGCAAATTAATATTTATAAGTTAAAATAAGACATGAACAAAAACAAAGTAAATTAAAAGCCTTGGATTATTTTTATAACTTGAGGAATTTAGGAAAGATGCCTACAGATTTGCTTTTAATGTAATTGGGCTGAATTCACAAATAATAGCCAGAAAGGAACTTTCAATATGCAATAATAGCTGTAAAAATGACAAAAATAAAGACAACTCAAAAAAGGTTCACACCTTCAAGGCTTCTCTACCAAATCTCAAAGAACCTCTGCTTTCCTCATTTATAAATTATATCCACTTGTATAAATATTACCTGGAAAAGGGCTGGCTCTATTTATCATTTCTAAAATGTCTACAGTATAATAACACATTTGCTTGCATTCTAATAGTGATTAGGTAATATATGAATAACATCATTTTATTGTTTTCTGTAGGCTTTCTATGACTAATGATGACAATATCTCCCTCTATCAACTTAAAATATACTTTTACAATATCATTTGTGTATTTCTTATAGAGGCAAATAAAAATACAAACTATAAGTTACTTGCTACATTCTCAGTCCTAGACTTTATATGCATATGTAATAAACCCCTTTATTGAAAAAATACCATTCATGGACAGTTAATGTGCTAAAATGACAGTATGTAATCATAAATTTAAAATGTCTTTTAAAAGCTAAGCAGTATATCATTTAGATTATTATAAATTAACTTCTTCTAGTAGAAAATTGACAAAAATAATATAATTTTTGGAAATATTATTCTATCAATAAATTCTATACTAATATTTATCAAATACTTAATAAAAGTATTCAGCTTATTTACACAAAAATATTTAGTTTATGAGGTGAAAATGGAAATGGCTATTACCAACTTGAGTTCAGGGTTTCAAGTAAAGTCTCCTATTGGAACTTGTTTTCTTTTCTGTTATAGTCAATGGTCTTGAAAATGAAAACAAGTTCATTTTCCTCCCTTGCAACTCACTCCCATCACTCTACACTCATGTCACCATTAACATTTATACCTTCATATCCACCAGCCACTTTGAACTTCTCACACTATAATGAGTTCATTGGTGCATTTCACACCTCCAGTGAATTCTTTCTTGTAGAAAACAAATCCCTTTTCTTCTATGATATAACATTTTCTTGGTTCTTCTCCCAAGCTCAGATTTTTTTTTTCTCTCAGTTTCCTTTGTGAACACCTTTCTTCATCTCCCATTAGACATTACTGGTGGCCATGACTCTAACTTCTGTTCACTGAGTTTTTGTTGCTTTTTTAATCTACCCTGATGTCTTTACCTTGTCATGGTGACATCCATGCTTATATTTCTAACTGAAACTTGGCATTTGAATTTAATATTTTTACATAATATATGCCTGATGGACATATATTTCAGGATAATTTCTGTTTAAAAAATCTCATCTCATCTTATATTCCACAAGTAAGTTTCTGAAATCTCATCTCACATGTTGGCAATACCTTTCACAATGGTATACAAGGTCTACAAGTTACCTTAAATATCTGTTTATTATTGTCCACATTAACCAATTCTTAATGCTTTGATAGTTTACTTCTAAAATATTTTTCAAATATAATGTGTTTTTTCTATCCAAGGTAAGAATGCCCTATTCCTAGCCTCAATTTTTTCTTGCCTATATTACTCCAATACCTCTTTATAAAATTCTCCAAATCCAGAATTTCTTCTTTTATATATATCCTATGATTATTCTATTACTAAATATTTTTCCTAATACATTCCAAATTGTCTTTTCATTGATTTGTACTCTTCCATTATATTCACCCCAGGGATTTTCTCTCTTAGGGAACTTTCCTGAATCTCCTTTATTGATTCCTTTAACTCTTATGATGCTTACATTCTTATATTTTATTTTTTCTTTACACATCCTTTTAGAAATTTTTCAGTGGCTTGCTATCTCATTGAGGGCAGAAATCTTTGCTGTACTAGTGCTTAAAACAATGTCCTTTCCAAGTCAAAGAATTTGAAAATATTAGTTGAAATGTAACGCTCTATGCTTGCCATTCACCTATTGCTGCTTCACCTTACTGTTTCCTTACAAGTAAATCATTTGCCACCTTAATTTTTCTTTCTAGTATTTCATTTAAAGTTTTTCACTTGTGATAAAAGAAAGAAAAAAATGCACTAGAACACCATAGAGGTCAAACATTTTTCTGGTGTCTCAAATTCAATAAACTTCACTTACCCTATAGTAAAAATATGGATGATATAAGAAATGCTGTAGATGAAGATGAGTGAAATGAGGCTGGATGAGAAATAGTAGGATATAGGCTTTAAAAGAATGAGAATTAAGTGTGTGCTCATTAATGGAAGAGTTTGAGGTAGGTCCAAATCTGTTGTCTTTAATTTTATAATATACTTCACCACAAATACAATTACTGTGATGATATAATTTTATAGACAAAATTTTATCCTCTTTCAAAAATCAATGAATCTTTGAAGACCCTGCCTCCATGTCAACCACAATTTCTATTTAATGTCTATTATCTGTTTATTTTTTCTTAGCCATTAGCAATTATTATTTTTCTGTACAAAAGCCTCAAAATATGTGGGGTATAGTAAACAGAGAAAACAGATTTTATCCCTTTCAGGTATTTTTCATTCTCCTTAGTCATTCTTCTAAGTCCCTGCTTTTCTATTTTCACTCAAGTGATTGCTGATACTATTTCCTTTCTTTTCAAATAGTCCTATTTCACTTGTAGACCTTTTAGAAATTTACACTTTAATAGTAATTCTATCCATTCTACAACTAATTCTACAACTAGTCAGAGTTGCAGCGCTTAGTATTATCTCTTTCACAAATCAACTATAATTGGGGCTTCCCTGGTGGCATAAGGGATTAGGCACTGCACTATGAAGCATCCTCAGCCACCACACCATAAGTTAGATCCCCAGCCAGGGAAGTAATCCACATGGTGCATTAGACACATCCTGCCTGGTCCACAGCAACCCTCAGCAGTAAACTCAATCAATCTGTCTGTTCTGTTCCCCACTCTGTCCCTGGTGTGTCCTCTCACACCCATACCCTCTGGCCTATACCCTAGCTCTTGGATGCATAAATAAATAAAATATTGAAAAAATAAAGTATAATCAAATATATATCTCAATATTTATTAGTGAAATCAGCATGTGCTTCAAGATTGGACAATAAATCCTTGAAGACAATATAATTTTATTTATAGCATGTTGATGAATGCATTCAGGTAACTGAAATTTTTTCTGTAATTGTGACAATTTAAACCTTCTACAAGGTTAAAAGTTGATCCAAGCAAAGCATGCAACAACTTATCCCATGAATTTTGATCAAGAGAGGGAGAAACATTTTGTTTGAAAAATATTTTGCTTGCTAGTAATAACAAATATTTATAAGATGACACCTTTCTCATGAAAATATCAGAATGACATTTAGAAATGTTCCACACTAGATTCCTTTAGTTATCAAACCCTAATAATATTAGCACTGCTCAAACACATACAATACGGTATTTTCAGGTTTTATTTTACGAAGGAGGCTAACAGATGGAGCTGCCACTTTGTCCTAACAGAGTTTCATAATTTCTCAAGAGGTAATCAGAAAATATAGCCTGGAAAGATGCCTTTCTATACACCCACTCAATGGTAGATCTAAAATGTCAAAGAAAAACAAGCAACTGAAAATGTTAACTTCTTCAAGCCTCATTTACCTAACACTTGCATCACTTTGCTACTTTCCCCTTTGCCTTTCATTATTCCCATTTACAGATCTTTTCAGCACAGGCCAGAAACTAAACAATTCCAAATGACCTTCCTTTCAGACTACTGTTTGTTTTAACTCCTGCATTGATTAATGGTTCTTGAAATGAGAAGAATGTTTTTTCCTTCCTTTTAACTTGATGTAAATAGTTATCTGTTTGCTTTGTTTATTTTAAAAAAAATGTTAAGATTATGTGCATGTATTTATATGTACACATTTGAAAATATGAACCTTAGTTTAAGTTCTACATTTTTCCACTTTGTGAGAATACAGTACAATAGTTATCTTTGCTTAAATTATGCCATCCTTAAAAATACCTGTAGATAGAGAAAAGATCTAGCTGAAAGGTCACACAGGCCCCTCACCTAACCCCACACCCAAACCCCCACCCAGGCCCACAGGGTAGCAGTTCTGAACCAAGGTGACTCACATAACTCAATCCCAGGGGAATGTGGCCTGGGGACCTGAACGCAACCCAGGGGCTTCGATATGGATCACCACATCACCACCAACGGACAACTTCTTGCCACAACCTTCCTGCCAGAAGAAACTTCAAAATTTTCCACTTCAAAGTACCCCGTCTATAAAAACCCAGCAGTCTGTAACCTGCGCTTGACTTCCCCTACCCCCACTCTGGTGATTGGAGAACCTCTCAGAAACATGGCCTGTCTCTCTCTCTCTCTCTCTCTCTCTCTCTCTCTCTCTCTCTCTCTCTCGTTCAACCCACCGTAACTTTTCACTAGGTATCAGTAAGAATTATTTCCAAGAGAACGGTGTGTATTTTAAATCATTATATGTGACACATATGAAATACAAATGTCAGTAGCTTTAAAAAGTAAAAATGAAAATTTCTCTTAGATATACTGAGATAGTTAATTGGATCATTAGGTAAATAAACAAGTACTGATATCCACACATTTGTAGTTCCACTTTAAAAGAGCATTTTTGAAGAACAACTAAACAATAAATTATGTTGTAACTAAGTTCACAAAAATCTTAATGAAATGAAATATCCAAGATATTAAAAAAGATAAAACTTAAAGTAAGTAAACATCATAAAAATGCTGTATTAATAAATGACTACATGTAATAGTTTACAATATAGTGGTGCTTTAATAACAGAAGTTTCTGTCTCAATAACTAACATTCTGAGATAACCACTTTAGGGCTAGTAAGTAAACTCTACTTCCTGGAAGAGTCAGTTTCCTTGCTCAGATTTCCCCAAGCTTCCATTATTCTTATGATCTAAGATGGTAGTTTCCTAATTCTTCAAAGTAGGATAGAATAAAGGAAGATAAAACAGTCATGGCTATGGATAACTCCCTTTTAGAGAAGGTTCTTAATGCTGTTACATAATCTTTTTGATCTCATTAACTAGAAATTAAACATGACCTCTACAGGCAAAGACTAAGCCATGTTCTTAAACTGGATGTCCATGAGACCTGATACAAAGCAGAGTTTCTACTATGAAAGAAAAAGGAGAGAATGAACATTAGACACAATTTTTAAATTTGTACCATGTAATCTTCCTTCAGGTAAGTTTTAATATTTATTATTTCAAAAACTATTAAGGTAATGAAAATTTCTATCAAAATTATAACTAGAAATTTTCACAAAGTTAAAGAAATTTTTTGAAATGCACACTTGTATTCTATGTGTCAAATAGCATATTGCCTCTTTTTTTGGTGAATTTATTGACTAATATCTATTATGGAAAATATTTAATGGGTAATCAAATTGAATGTTGATTAATGATGCAATCATCATTGCACTATCTTAGCAGAAGCACCCTCAGGGAACATGAGAATTGTAACCGACTGTGCCCTACTTTTGTGAAATTAAATAAAAGTGATGCAGAATAATAAATTCCGTATGTTTCATAGGGCTTTATGGAATGGGATTAGCAAGGGACTGCCTAGTACTCACTAGGGAACATCCAGCCTCATTTACTGTGAAGACTGTACAATGTAGATTTCACTGTTTTCATTTTTACTTTCTGTGACAGTTTTACTCAAGTGAAAAATAAGGATTTTCATCAATTTACAATAACAGCACTCACACTTTTCATGATAAATTTGTTGTATCCTTATTCTATCACTCATGAGCTATTTATGTTCATTTTACAGGTAGGAACCTGAGACTCAGATCTTTAAAATCATCTGAGTAATAAATTGCAAGACCTAACTTGAAATCATAAACTGAGAATCCAATGATGTTTTTGCCAGACTTGCTTCCAGAAGACATAAGTTCTTTCTTACTTCCTACATCAAAGTCGGAGTATCTTCAAGGAATTTATTTTAAAAACAAACTTTGTTATCTACATCAGTGCTTGTTTAATGGACATTAATTTTATTGATAGATATTAATGTTTTCTCACTTACATTTTTCAGCAGGGTTACTGAGCTATAATTGATATACAAATAACCACACATATACCTAACACATATAATTTGAATCATTTGGGCACATGCAAGCATCATAAAACTATCACCACAATCAATAATAAATATATCCAACACCTCCCAAAGTTTCCCTTATGTCCCTTTGTGTTTTGCTTTGTTTTTGAAATATGAGGACACTTGATTTACAATCCATACACTTAACAAATTTAAAAATACAAATGTCATTGGTTAACTAGGCATTTTACAACATGGCAGTCATTAATTATACGTGGCTACTGAACACTTACAATGAAGCTAGATAATCTGAGCTAGCATTTTAAACTTTCACTGCTTTGAATACTTAATAAAAAAGTGAACTATTTTATGACTAATAATCTTTCATATTGATTACTATTAGTATAACATTTTAGACACTGGGAAAAAGACAACTCAAATTAACTTTATAAGTTTGTTTTCAGTTTTACTTAATATGGCCACTAGAAAAAATTTGAAAACATATATAGCTCATATTTGTGGTTTGCATTACATTTCACTGATGATTGCTGATCTAGATGAATTACCCTGAGTATCCTTCCCACATATGCTCTAGAAGAGTCCTAAAATTCCCAATTATCCTAGTACAGTATTATATAGAACTAACAGGCAAATTATCTAATAGGTAGGATTCTTAAATAAAGATGATCTTAAGGCTGAAGTAAGTGGCGGGTCCAGACCTATGAATGCAGCCTCAAAAGTGAAAAGTAACAATATGACCCTATATCATCATTGAATTCAGTAAGTACAGAGGTTATTACATAGAGGCAAACAGACAGAGTTGACTACAGACCAGCATGGCTGCTATATATGTAGATCAGTCTTTCATCCCCTTGTTATCACCACATTACATAAACTTAGCAGACCTTCTGGTGGCAATTATGTTGTGGGGATCTTGACCAAACCAGAGAAAAAAACCTGAATTTTATATATGTATATGATTATAAAAATAAACATAAATATATTTTCCAATGAAACTAACCTCATTTTTATTTTAACTTATAGCTGTTAATGTGTGCCTTTATTTTATCAATTTCTTAATATCTAGATTTTCTTTAAAATACCATAATAGTAATTTCAGCACTTTTAACATTCTTTTATGTGACATTTCATTGTATTGGCATCTGGAATCATAATAACCTTCCATGAGCAGATATTATATTGTTTGCTGATTTATATTAATAAATTTTGGTAATTTCCATGATCACTAAATTTATATTAGGATTTTTATTTAAAAATTTACTGTTTTGGTACACTGAATTTATTATTAAAATAATGAAAATCATTCCATGATTATACATTAATGAAATAGTGTACTATTTCAGCCAAATTTCAAGTATTAATTTATATTTTGATGATTTCCACATTCAAATTAGTCATTTTTATACTAGAAATATCTCTACCTTTCAAAGACATGATTTCTTTTAACCTCACAGATTTCTAATTTGTATTTTTGTACATTTATTAAATAATATGACAGAAATATAATATGAGGAAATTAGTAAGTACTACTCAAAACATTTATTTTATACATATTGAAGAAAAATAGAATAGGCTTTGTTTTGAATCATAGACCCAAATATATTGAAAACTATGAACAAACAAAAATTAAGAAATATATTTTCATTATCATCAACTATGTTATCATGTAAATTTTAAAATGTATCAATTGAGATATGGACTAAAATAATTCTGATGCCTCTGGGTAACAGTTTATACAGTTAATAAAGATACCAAGTATCAACAAGTTGGCCCTAGCTTAAGAGATGGCAATTTTTGTTTGCTACTCTAAATTTCAGGGGGTGGGGGGAGGAACACGACAATACAGCATGGACCAAATCAGTCACTTCAGTATTCTGGCATTTATTCATGCAGAATATTCTGCATTAACTTGGCATGGAATGAAATGTTTTCATGTTTTAGGCAGGAGATTGCTTAGCTTATTAGTCTCTGTATATCTTCACTGAATACCTTTCAGAACCTTTGAGATACAGTTTGGATAAGCTTGGGAGGAGCAGCAGTGAAAACCTTGAAAACTATATACAGACTCCACATTAATAAAATAAAGCTTCCCAGAAGCGTAGTTCCACAAAAATAAAAACAAATGATGACCAAAAAAAACGTCCTACCTTGTAGTTGACTGAAACACTGTTTTTGGTGGACTAAATGGAATTGTCCAACTACTGTCACAGGAGTCAGTTCTCAGTGCTGAAAGTGAGTCATTTCATGACTTTCATAGATCTTAATCCTAAATTTTGGGAACAAAAGCTGGACTTCAGTTTTTAATTTTAGAAACCATAACTAGAAATACTATTTAAAATAATTTATTTAAAATCATTTAAGGTATTTTATTCTCACTACCTTCTAATAAGGAAAAGTGTGAAATAGTTTCAGGGAAATTTTATTTCCAGCCCAATATATGTTAGTTCATAGTAAATATACTTACGCTTTGTGATATAGTACTGCAAATGATTCCAAACGACAAAAAAAAAAAAAAAAGTATAAAGAATTGCACTGAATATTTTTACTGGAGATAATTTAGTTCTGGCTTCAGAAAACAAAGTTTTGGATAATTTTTATAATTGGCTATAACAGACAATTAGCATTTTGTAAATTTAAGGTTGCAACATTTTGGTTTTATACACATACTTTCAGGGGGAAAATAAATTGGTACAAGATTGAATCATGAAAAAATAGAAAATTTGAACAGACTAATTACAAGCAAGGGAATTAAAAAAGTAAAATCTTTCAGACAACAAAAATTCAGGATAAGATATTTCATTACTAAGTTCTACTAAATCTTCAGAGATAAATTAATGCCTATCCTTCTCAAACACTTTCAAAAATTGATGATGATGGAATGATTCCAAATACATTTGAGGCTAACATTACTATATATATATATATATATATAAGCTACCAAGAGCAGACAAGGATTTCAAATATAAATAAGTAAATAATAACTACAGACCAATATTCCTGTGAACACAGATCAAAAGATTTGAAATTATGGGTCAATATTACTTGGTCTTTCTCTCATGATAAACTTAACCTGTGCTGTACAGAGGGGTATGAGAGTGAGGAAAGCACTAAATGAAACTTGAACAAGATGACTTATCGAATACTTAAGAATTCTTTATGAATAAATAAGAGAAAATCACTGATGTAACCAAGATTTGGCATTTAAGAAATGCTAACAATAAAATCATAAATGATTTCACCCCAAATTTAGTAGTAAATTAAGTCATTAAAGCTTTATCTACTGCTCAAAATTGAAATTTGATAATTACCTATTTATTGTTTATATAGTCAATGTTTCTAACATCCTTTCCAAAACATTATGTTTAAAGAACCATTTAGTTAAATATAGGCTGTTTTCTCCTTATGTGAATTCAGATGTATATAACCAGGAGTGTCTTGAATTTGTTTTATAAATGTTTACTAGAGGAAGCAGTGTATATGACAAATTCAAGAGAGGTCATATAATAGCCTATATATTTATAGGACAAGACACTAAGATTTTGTAATAGAGATTCATTTTTTCATTATAAACATTTTAAGATAATATTTAAAATTAATATCAAAATATTATACTTCAAAATTCATGAATATAGTTTGAGGTATTTTGTGTGCTACAATGTAACTGCATGGCTTAACTAACTGAAAATGTTATATTAGTCCAGAAATGTGCCCTAAATATGTTAAAGAATT
The DNA here is from genome assembly GCA_019455555.1 of Galemys pyrenaicus. NCBI lineage: Eukaryota > Metazoa > Chordata > Mammalia > Eulipotyphla > Talpidae > Galemys > Galemys pyrenaicus. The sequence continues at coordinate 4,207,330 of JAGFMF010011523.1, forward strand.
AAATAGCTTTCTACTAAGCCTGCTTTATAATTTAATTTTTTTAAAAAACTATTGTATATATTACCGAAATATATGTTCTGTGACTCAACCAATAGGGCTTTATAACTAAGGTAGCATCCCAGACTATTCTTAATAGCAGATTCTTATGGCATTAGGAATTCTAAATATTTATATTGTGGTTTATTCTAAAGGAGATTGAAATCAAGTTTGTAGAGTCCCAGGTAAATTTAAGTATAGCTCTATGTTTTTAAATTATCATGTTTTCTCAAGAACAGAATATCAATTAGTCAATGTGTTATTAGAAATTTAAAATATTCATAGTCATGGATTATTTAAAAATGTTACACCAAATTTATATTACCTTATGACATGAATTTCATTATTATTTTATTAAAATGTATAAATTATACAAGTCACTTATGTTTAAGGATAAAATCCTATTCCATACACTCATACACTTAAAATGATATGTGTTCATAGAAAATTCAGATAATTCTGCTTGATAAATTATTAACCCATTTTTAAATTAAAATTTAAAATTAACCACCATATTCAAGATATTTGAGGATATAACTATTGAAGTGCACTTCTTACTACAATACTACTTTTCCTTATAGCTATAGAGTAATATAACTTTCAAGTTGCCTATATGTATCATTCTGCTTGGGGACAGAGTCTAGTCCTTTTTGTTATTCCCATCACCTAGCCCATAATCTGGCACACTATAGTCATTCAAACACATGTCTACTGAATTCACATAAAATAATAAATGGAAAACCTACAAGTGATTTTCTGTCACAATATCCTACATGAAAACACTGTAAGTCCCATTTTCTAAGAGAAAATGGAGGCTCTTATGAGTTGACTAACCCAACATGTGTTTCTGTTTGAGGTTATATGTTAATTTCATCCAGAAGTTCAATTGTTTAGGTAATGTCATATGCAGTGATCTATCTTCATTTTAAGTATCAATGAGGATCCTGAGAAGGAAATTATCCTAGGGAAATGAGAATATAAGTTCTATACAAGAAAAATAACACCCAGTCACAATATAGAAATAATTTTAAAACATTTGTTATAACCAGGCATAGATAAGAGTTTATCTTCATTTATTCTATACCTGGCACTAAATGCTTTCCAAAGTATTACCTCCATTTAATCTTCACTACAATCGTGTCAATAGATACCTGGGTGTGTGTGTGTGTGGGGGGGGGGTCCAGTCAATGGAGAGGATATCTGTAGGTTAAGTGGTTACTGTAAAATCCTGTAGGAGACTTTTCAAAAACTGTCATCACTTGTGAACTCAACACCCATACCTACAGTGATTCTGCTTCATAAGGAGACTTATAGCTCATAAGAAGACTCAAATAGAGTCTACAGTGTATATATAGCTCAACTTTACAAGGCTCTATTCAGAAAGTTACAGAAGCATGATGTTTACCAAAATTCTAAAGGAAAAGTAGGTAAGTTCAAGTTCAAAGTTGAAACTACAGTATGCCCTAAAACATGTTAGAGGTCATTGTCAAGGATACAGAGTACAGGCCCCCAAGGACTTTTCAGAAGTACAAAGAGACTCTGACACCCACATTTATGACTAAGACACTAACTCCAGTGAGTACAAGTTCTTCTGGCACTGCTCATTATTCTAAGTGAGATATTCATGGTTAATCCTAGTTACTTTTTAATTGGGAAATTTACTGCCTTCTTCATTCTGTCATATCTTTACAGAAAGTTAAGCTTCTGCTTTTCATTCAGTGTCTTTGGCATTCTTTTGTGTATTTATGAGGATGTTGTACAACTAGAATAATGGCAGATTGTGTTAACCGACTTGGGTGAGTAGTTTGTTCAGTTACTGGTTAGTGTGTCTAAAGTGATGAATTCAGGATGCTCACACTTATATGTAAATGAATTGGATAGTAAAGATATCCCTTAACATCAGAAAAGTTCTTCATAGATAATCACTTCAGAGTGATTATTTACAATGTAAATAAGAATTCATTCATGAAGCCTCAAGGAATTATCATATTTTACTTAATGTAAATGCCTAGAAACTTGTTATTATAATATTTCAATATATGATCATAGCTGAAATTTCAGATTATTTATGTTTTAAATTTTTTCTTGTTCTCCAAGACCTTTAATAATGTATTTTTAAAAATTATTATAGCTAATGGATTTATAGAATATTAGCCATTTCTGAAGTGACTGAAAAAATGAGAAGCACTAGTAGGTAAAGACAAATCTTAGTGGAAGATTCCAGAACCAAAAGTACATTTTGTGAAGGAAAACACTATTTATCTCCATGGGGCACAAATTTGATCTGCTGCCTCTTTTCTCTCAAAATAGTTAAAGACAATCCCTCTCAGCTGGATTCCTGTGAATTTTTGTCTTCTCCTTTATAAAACTCTATTGTGTAGCCAAATGACAATGACAGTTTCTTTAGATTTTCATGCCAAAAGAATAGCATTCATATTTACAAACTAAATTAGTCAACTAATTGAGTGACATATAGATTTTATAACTCTAACAAATAAAAAGATACTATAGGCAAAGCAACATTATAAAGTGATGGTCACAATAATTAAATCACATGTACTGTATTCATCTTACATAAAAGAATGCATAATCCTCTCTCCCAACTCATATAACACGGCATGGAACACTTAAGCCTGCTGCAGATTGGTGGTAACAGTGATCCCCTGTTGTGAGAAATAATTAAATTTTATTAAATCACTCTAAAAGCTTATAAAAACAAGCACCAAAAGCTTTGAAAAAAGATTGTGAATTACAAGAAATGAGGGGAGGGGGGATGGAGAGGAAACGCTAGTTGGGGTTTGTTTAAAAGCTGCTGTAGTTAAATTACATGAATTATAAAGAAAATTTTAGCTACTGTCTTATTAAGTATTACTTAATCATGTAATTTGTTTCATCATTTTAAATTATAAGTGTCTAGTGACCCTCAAAGCAAAATTATTCACATAGGCTATGTCTTGATTAATGTGCACTAAAGACCTAAAAGCTGACCTAAGACACATTGTAAAATTTACTAGAAGGGAATTTTACTGGCACTTCCACAAACTTTCTCAGTGATTACACTTGAACTACTATCTGGGACATGTCCCTCATGAACAACAATTCTAAATAAATGTTGGGAAAGTAAATTCCAAGTAGTGCTGAGGGCTACTAAGCTCAACCTGATCTGACAGCTGAATTGAGAATAGTTTATTTCTAGTTTTGTAACAATCAGTTTTAAGTACACTGAAAGACTTTAAAATCTGATTTTTTTTGTTTTATTGTAATCATTACTTAAATATCTTGACTCTAAAGATTGTTAAGCACTTAGAAGAATATCATAAAGCACAGTAGAGATGGATCCTTGGAAATAATAGTGAGGTCAAATAAAACTATATTGAGATATTTACATCCAATCTGATTTCATGCCTCTACCTGAGAATGATTCTAGTTATGTTCATAATCTAACAATTCTCAAATTTCCACCCTTATGCTCATGTTCCACACTTATATCCAAATTTCATATATTTATTGAAAAAAATTCAATAATGCAATAATTTTAAATTTTGCTTTTGAAACAGAGCACAGCAAATATATTATAGAAGAAAATAGCACAGTGTTATGAAGGATACTTATAAAATTCTTCCAGACTTGCAAACATAGAGAAAATATGGTATTACAAAAGCAAATGTTAGCCAGAGAATACAAAAAATGGTTCTGATGAGATAACTGAAATCAATATAAGTACATCCAGAGATTTATATAAGAAAACATATTTAAAGTGAAACTGGATATGAGAAAGACAGATTTTCAAAATTGAAATATTTATGTTTCCAATACACTCATGAAAATAAAAATTTTCCCATTAGTGTTCCATGAATAATTCTATCCATTTGCTATCTGTAGATTGACTAAATCCAAAAGGATCTTTGAAAAAATATCCAATTACTAACACGGTATTGTCCTCAAGGTGAGATAAACAGCAAAAATGAAATTAGGACCAGAATGATTTTTAATTAAACAGATGGCAAAAGTATTTAAAACACCACTTAAAATTCTTATTTATTCTTGAAGTGTTCAAGTAAATCATTTGGATGATCCATCTTATGTTTTTGTAAATCTTATTAATCTTGATTTTCAGAAGATTTTAAATAACCTTAATTATGAGAACCCCTAGGTGTCTTTGCACCTAATTTTATGAGCACAGTAATTATTATTAAATTTTGGTTAAAGACCAGACATAAGAAACAGTCAACTAAATAAGATGGCAAATCACTAAATGTTTAGGTCTAGGTCTCTATGAAGGCTCTTGAATGAAAGATACAAAAGGAAATTGGCTAAGATAGTTTTTAAAAAAATGAAATTACTGTTGGCATTTAGAAATTACCAGAAACTAGAGAGAACTATATTTGAGTTTTATAGTTCACAATAATCTCCCATAGAGATTATGATTTGTGTTTGAGCTTACATATAAAGTTTTGAAGGAGTTTGACTATAAAGGAATAAGGTAAATGCAAAATATTAAAATATTACTAAATATATTTAAAATATATTATAAATGTACTATTATTTTAGATTACTAGTTTATTTTAAGATCAGCTATATTTCACTCTTTAGCAAATGTGTATTAATTGAACAGGAATTACATTTTGCATCACATTTTAAGATGTCCTTTGAAAGTATTACAAAATTACAAAAAAAATTACAAGAGTAATGTGTGCTACAATCTTATCAAATTCTTTGGTTAATTATTGTTGAGACTATAAAAAAGCATTATCAATTTAATTATGTACACTTACAGTTAATATGTAAACACACATATTGTGATTACTTGTTTCACATAATTACCTAGTTAATAATATTTGGGATTTATTATTTATTCTAGACATATCTAGAATTTAGATTATTGCATTAAACTATCAATTATGAAACTATTAAGTATAATGAAACCTCCAATTGGTAATGTGCAACTAATATATTTTATAAACCTATTTTAATCACTTGAGATGATTTTACTTTGAACAAAAATTTCATTACAGAAATAGGGTCTTCTACACATAAATGAAAAATCAGAAATAATTCAAGACTACTTCAGTAAGGGTGAATTATGTTTCTTTAAAAGTACTTAATATTATTAAATATTTTTATAGTTTGTAGGGTTATCTTTTATAAGTGAGAAAAAAAAATCTAGTCTTGATTGCACTATTTGAAAACCTCACTGTATTTATTTAGACTTCTATAGTCAGGAAGATGCTCTAGAGTACACATATGAACTAGAGTTTAGCCACACTCAATTAACAAAAAAAAAAAAGGAAAATCATAAATATAGATGATTTGGGTTTGTTTACTCTTAATGGTTTAAGCATTTGTACTGAAAGACATGAAATATACATATATATATATATATATATACTCTCTAAATACATGTCTCATTGACTTTTAAAACCATATCCAAGTATTTTGATTGGAGAAATTGTTTACGCCTATGTACAATAAAATTAAGCTCTAATTTTATATTAATTTCAAAAGCTCAAGAATTTAATAAAAATACATCATATATATGGTTTCATAGTCCTTTAAAAAAAGCACATTAAATATGATATAGAGTCATCTTCAACCTCACCAGAAATTTTCACTGTTCCCAAGGACATTATATTGAATCATAACTTTATGTCAAACATATCCACATCATCAAATGAAAGAGTTCTGTAAAAAAATCAAACGTATGTGATATGTATTGTATTATAGTTACTTTAGTCATTTTAAATGACTATCAAGAAATATTTCAGAGGATTGAAATTTGGAAGTTCCGGACTAGAGATTGATGTGTCACCCACTAATATTTTTAAATCAAGAAACAATTAGTAGTTTTCTGAAGGTCATACAGACAAATAATGGAAACTGAGAACAGAACCTAAGTTTTCTACCTTACAATCAGCTGTCCTTTTTTAACTCATAAATTATCTTATTAACACACACATTTTACTGATGAGAGAACTAATAAGCAATGTGGTCAATGCAGTAAAGTATAGCATTAGAACGAGAATTAGAGCTAGTACAATGTGGTCAGGAGAATATAGGGAATAGAGAAAATGAGAGTGTTCACTGGGAATCCAAAGACAAAATAGTTTAACTCTGACATAAAGCAAAATGATAGAGCAGTTTCATGTACAAGAATTTTTGAGTACATGAGAAATGGAGACAAGAACTGGACAAGTGCCTTTTGTGGTGGGCTCAAAGAGGAAACACAGAGGTATTTTTTTTTTGACTCTTTTAAATTTTACTCTTTCAAGAGGGAAAAATCCAGGGCTGACCCAAGACAATGTTTTAATTTTTTTAATGATATTTTTATGGAAGAAATATTGCATTTTAATATCATAAATCAATGTCTGCATGTACTACACCAAGTTCAATTCTAGTCTCAACCATACAATTAACCCCTTATACCTAATTAACATACTCCCTCCTAGAATTCCATTCCAGATGAATCACAATCAGGATTTTATGAAGATTCCCTAGATGGTTGCTATCATCACATTTAACTTTGAGAAGCACTGTCTGGATCTATGACAAAAAGTGGAATGGCTGTGTCTAGTTTCATCACATGGAACAAATGTTTCCATGCATGGTGCAAAATGCAGAAAATCAGAATTCCACTTTATTTTATCATAATACTAATAAAAATCATAGCTACAGTTTTCACTAACTAATTTACCATGTCCACAGATACTAAGAGGAAAATTCAGGGTACATGCAGGATATGCTGGGGATTTGCAATCTATTCTAGACATCAAGGAATCTAAACACTCATGGGTTTCATAGTCATCGTTGACTTCAACAGAAACGACGTAGGAATGGAATTTACACTGGAATGTCTCCATTTCAGGAGTAAACCCTGATGTAATCCATGTTTGTAAGGACTATATTCCTGTAAAGTTCCTTCGAATACATCTTAACGTTTTTATTTTATTTTTTTTTACATTCAATGTAGGCTAATTTATTATTCCTACATATACTAATATTTCTTTTGGTATATTTTTTATTTTAATCCCCAAGATCTCAAAGAGAAGAAAGAGAATTTTGGTAATGTCCTCCCCAGATGTCTGTAGATTGAGACTGACTCAAATTAAATATACAGTTCTAAGTGCACTTCCTGCTAGTAACTACTGAATATGACATTTCCTTTTTTCTCTCTGCTTTTTTATCCTCTTTTCACCTTTATATTTTACTTAATTCTGGCCAGAAAAAAAATAGGAAATTATTTTGCTTATCCATTCTGACCATACTTAGGCCAGCAGTCATTTATCCTTGTAGTCACAGCATTAGCACAATAAATTACCTTAATGAAGAACATTCAAACTAGAATGCAATTCTGTCATTTCTGCTATCCTTAGACAGCATCCCGCTCCATCTGTTCTGAGTTTGGAGCCAAACTTTTCTCTAGATAAAATGAATATCTATGGGAATAGATGTGTAGGAGTTCAAAGACTCCTGGATGGGCTGTCAAAAATTAGGAAATATAGAGAAAACCCTTCTTTTATTTAGCATAAGGGAAAACAAAACAGAACTCATAAATCTGTCTTGGTAACCTCATATCTGGCATTAGAGAATATAATGCTATTCCTGAAAACCCACTTTCTTGTCTTTTTTTGCATCTTAGGGAGAATCCTCAAGACTGAGGCTCTTTTACTCTTCAGGAGATGAGAACATCCTTCCCCCTGAAACTACCTGGAAAATGGTGGCACTTCCTCAAACACTGTGACCATCATGTTCCAACTCCTTTTATTGCTGTTCTCAAAGACAAAGACACACACATTTTCTCATTTTAATAGTTTTGCTGCAAGTCTCTACAGAAAACCAGGACATTCCAAATAAAAATAGAAGGATATTACACATTTTATATGGCTCTTGATCTATAGTTCTTTATTCTCTCCAAAACAGAAAATGAAAGCCCTGGACTCTTTCACTGTTTTTTTTTTTTTTTTTTTTTTTTTTTTGAGATAGATACTTCATAAGTATTCCATTTCCATGTTTCCATGTTCTCCATGGTACATTTCCCATTCTAAGAATGCTATCAACAGAATTTTTGTTCAAAAAGAAGACATTTTTTATTGATATTATTAGCAATAAGTAATTGCTTGTGTTTAATATAAACTAATTAGATCAAGTTTGTTAGGTTTATCAAATCTATCCTTGCTGCTCTTTTTTGTCTGCCAATCTCTCAAATACTGAGAAAATTATGTTAAAATATGCTTGATACAGTAAATAAAATCATTAAAGAGTGCAGAGTAAGTTACTGGGGAATTTTTGGTAAATACAATTTGGATAAAGTTGAAAACATTAGGAAAAATATAACAAACTAATGAAAAAAATAACCTTTTTATATTATTATATCTTAACAAGTCACTAAAACTTTAGTACCCACTATATGGAATGCTGTGTATCATGTGATTCAAAGATAAATACAGTAAGAATACTGTAAAATATAGTATGAAACACATCAGTTTTGATAGAAGATGACATTTAGTAAAAGTTCTAAAAGAGTGCAAACAACAAAGGCTAACGGAAACAGAGGGAAGAGATCACTTCTATTCAGGCTGATTAAAAATGACCCAGTGGACTATGGTAGGTGTGGAGCATAACCACACCTGAAAGGGGATCCTTTTATCTGTAAACACAACTGACACTATAAGCCAATGTTACCTCAATAAAAAAAATAAAGAAAAAAAATACCTCAGAAGCAGCAGAAGGGTCTTGAATGACAAGTAAAATTGTGCCTTATTTAAAGAGAAAAAAAGAGAGAAGTTTTACAAAAAGTCAGAAGGCAATAAAATAATGGCTTATTCAAGAAAGGAGAGGTTTTCTAATGTTGTTTGAGCATGGGATTCATAATATGTCTGAGTGAAGATTATAGCTCAAGTAAGGAGATTATTATGAACTGAATTTGCCTCCTAAAATTCTTATGTTTAAATCTAACCCCTAGTACCTCACAATGTGACTATTTTTGGAGATACGTATTTTAAAATGATAAGTTAAAATCAGGCTGATAGGGTAAACCTAATCCAATCTTACTGCTGTTCTTATAAAAGGAAATTAAGAAACTCAGGAGAGATGACTGGGATTTGTGCACGTAGAAAAAAGGTCATTCTAAGGGAGAAGGTGAACATCTGTAAGCCAAGGAGTGGGGCCACTAGGGAAACCAAGCCTGTTGTCGCTTATCTTGGACTTCTAACTTCCAGAACTGTAAGAAAATAAATTACTGTTTTCATAAGCCACTAACTAGTTCTGTTGCATTGTGTGAAGGCATCTCTAGTTCGCTAATACAGGGATGCAACAGAAAAAAAAAAAGAAATGCTAGCTGTTTGCTTTTGCTCTGCCTTTGAAAGCTATCACATATGCACACCCTCTCTTTAAGACATTTACTGTCAATATTACTGGAAGTCTCCACTGATTGTTAGCATCAGAATGCCCCATATACGCTCTTTGTTGTAACTGCTATTCTGCCACTCTGAATTAACCCATAACAGGACTCCAAAGGTCAAAACTATCTAAATCTAGCATCACTCCAGCCACATCAGATCTGCCATAAAAAAACTCCAGCTCAAAATGTTCACAAATATCCTTATTTAATGACAATCAGTCAATGGGATATATGTAAAAATATGGATATAGAAATGCAGTTATAAAATTACTGCATGTATAAATACTAAAAGGTAAAGTATGAAGTTTCAAGGATTCTTTATAATGTTTTCATATGAAGAAAATTTATTTTTGTTCTTTCTCAGACTCTCTTACCTGTTACCCAAGATTCTAGAGTGATCTGCAGCTTAATCATACTTGGCACTAAGTGAGCAGCATGGATCACCAGGTGGTTTGGATTTATATACTTTCTAGAAAAAAGCACACTATGCTTAGGCACAGATAATAGAGCAGTCATGACATACACAACTTAGTTTAGCCTGGGTTTCCAATTACTTATCTGCTAATTTAATGTTCCCCTATTTTTCCAGCAGTTCTTTTTTTTTTTGAAAGTAATTATTTTACCAGAATTGCTATGTTATTTTTTTATACAAATATCTGTTTAAAGAGGAGTGGGCTCTTCATAAGAGCTTCTGAACATTTTCTGATAGACTGAAGCTAAACCTCCTATTTCTGTTCATCTTCTATAGTGGATAGCTACCTGCAAAACACACATATTCTATAAATGTGAGCAACATAAGCTACAGCCAAAAGTGTCATAGATGTCAACTACATTATTACAAAAATAAAAGAAAAATTAAAAGAAGGATGAACTTGGATCAATGGTGAAAATGTGTCACAAGCAAGAGATATGATCAATTCAACTATGTGCCCTTGAGGTGTAAATGGGGGAAATATCAGAGACCTATTTCAAGTTTACTGATAAACCAATAAGACTCTTATGATTCTAATAAAATAACAAAGGGTGCAATTTAAGCAGTTTAGTTTGTTGGAACAGCAAGGTAAGTAGTTATATTAAATATTGATTTTGTCATATCACCTTTCACTCTTAGATGTTACAGAAGAAAGTTTTAAACAATATTTTTTTCAAATGCAGATATACAAAAAGACAAGAATACCTGGAGCACTAAATTGATAAAAGAAAATTTTTATACAATTATTGTTATTCTGTTTTCTCTCATTTTACTGTGCAGTGGCTTATGAAGTCCACAAATTTTTTTTATAGTTGAGAAAATGACAGATGTATTTGGCTGCAGAAATGTTTATGAACTAGTTCCAAAAATGGATAGAGAAAAGAAAATGTTATATATATATATATATATATATGTATATGTCCTTGTAGGGGTTGCAGAAAACACATTCTTGGTATCGCTACATTCAGTTTTCAAACTGGAATTATAAAAACTAATCCATATAGTGTGTATATATGTGCAATATATATGTACATGTATTTACATATTCTTAACAATGTGTACATGTTTTTAACAACAGGTCATTTATATTCTTGTTGAGAAAAATAAAAAGTGAGCATATTTATTTTGGCTGAAATAAAAGCTCATTAAAATTATGTTTCAGCAAATGCTTGCTATTGTCATCATCAACAAACATTTTTCAATGATTCACCATGAGTGAAGCTAAGGATGAGTTTGTAGGTGGTTAAATGCATCAGATATAATATTTTAAAATAAGACATAAGTTTCTTATTTTCAGAATAGACTTGGATAATGTAGTCTACCTAGTTTGAACACCATTGGACATATTGAAAGATGTTTGAAATCTCACAGTATTTATTTTTCCAGAAATCTAATGGTTTGTCAAATCCAAATTGAGATATGGGACTTGACAGTGATGAGGTCGAGTTTCAGGCCAATCTCTATTTACCTTGGGGAAAACATTGACATGGGGCACAAGACAAGGGTATGTGAAAAGCTATAAGTCTACTCATAGTTGGAGGACAAAAGAAATTAGGGGCATAGCCACAGACAAGATGAAAAGAAGCCCTATATTATGTTTGTACATCCAACTTATGGGTGATTATGCCCATTTTGGGGGGACTCCTGTGAAGTGGTCACTGGTTGCAGGATGACTATAGGTTAATTACACTTTCAGAGTAACTCCTCAGACATCACTACAGAACCGGCCTGCTAAGGGTGATGCTGCTGCTGCAGAGGATAGAGGTCCCAGCCTCTGACTACCTGTACCAGCAGTGAAAATCGAGCTGTCCTACTGACTCTCTGAACCTCACCTCCAATTTAAATTCTTGCATGAATGTGTCTATTTACTGTACCTAACCCACATATCCACACATTGGCAATAGGGGGAAATTATTTTAAAAGTTTTGGGTATGACAAATGGCAAGTATCTATTTTTCCACACTACCAATTTATATTTCATTAGTATTACCAAATTTTACTTTTCAAAGTACCTTCATTATTTACAACATGTATATATCTATAAAAATACTATAATCTACTCTGGCTTCAAGAAAGTATGGGATAAGTAAATTGCTAGGGAAGGGCAGGAAAGCACCCTACTCTGGGGAAGGTCATAAAATAGATTTTTCTATTGTTAACTTTCAAGTATTGTTAAGTTTAGTTATAATGTGTTTTATACTGTCAGTTCATCCACCAAATGTTAGTGGTTTTTCTAAATGGCTTAAACAAAATAAGAGAATAACATAATACGTTTAAGTAACCATTTTTATAATTTACAGTTCATTAAAAAAAATCTATGTAAAAATAGCTAATGTATGCTTTTTTTTAAAGGAAATAGAGGGGCTATATTTTTTCCTGATAGACACTAAAACGACTTTACCACCCTTCATCTTTTCTACTTGTAATGATAATATTTAAGTGAGCCAGCTGAACTACAGATATTAATGTATTTCAGCAGAGGAATACTTTTGAACAATACTAGAAAATAAGATGTGCTGGATAATGAAGGACAATTTCCAGTTGTTTTCTGTGAATCATTCTGGAAGTTATCATTTCAGCAGAATTGATTAAAAATTATGAGAAATATTAAATTTGGTCACTGGTTGCAGTGTTGCAAAATCTTGAATTTGATAGTATCAAAAGGCCTCTCTCTTTCTCTCTTTCTCTCTCTCACACACACACACACACACACAGAGTTATATACAAACATAACATTTAAAACTCCGTATCAGTAGCATGTCCAATATTCCTAACGAGTTGTTAATTTTGTTTGGTATCCAAATAAGACTATAAAGCCATTTTAATATTCTAAACTCATAGACATTAGAACAAATAAACCTACAAAATAATTATAACAAACATTATCTATAATATAACACATAATTTATGGTAGACACTAACTTTTCCTTAAGTAGCTAGGAAATTAAAAAGTTATAAATTCAAGGGCTAAAGTTTTGTGTTATGAGTCTATCATGATTCCAAAATGTGCTAATAGCATTTATTTTTCCAGAAATCTAATGGTTTGTCAAATCCAAATTGAGATATGGGACTTGACAGTGATGAGGTCGAGTTTCAGGCCAATCTCTATTTACCTTGGGGAAAACATTGACATGGGGCACAAGACAAGGGTATGTGAAAAGCTATAAGTCTACTCATAGTTGGAGGACAAAAGAAATTAGGGGCATAGCCACAGACAAGATGAAAAGAAGCCCTATATTATGTTTGTACATCCAACTTATGGGTGATTATGCCCATTTTGGGGGGACTCCTGTGAAGATTTTGTTGTTCTAAATTCCAGATCCAGCAGGGAGTCTAATATAAATCATTAGGTAATGTTGTGTTATGGACTACAGTGGTGTAATAATTTATCAATATATAAAATATACAAAATGTTTTTTAGTACCTTGAGAACTAATCTAAAGTATTTACTGTCTACATCATATTTCATTAAAGAAATGTAGATTAAAGGAATAAATGCTACAGAAGAAGATTAAGAAAATGAGTTAATTATGTTTTCGTAAGCTGAAAGCCAACAAATCAACTCACTCACAATTGTTGGCAAGTGGGATGCCCTTGAAATCAGCCACTCCCACTATGAAGAGGTCTGCTTCCCCCTGCTGGAAGCATCCAACAGCTGCACTTAGTATAAAAATTCAATCACATCATCATCAATTTTGATTTACTAAAAGCAAACACTTATTGAGTATTTGCCCAATAACTGAATTTGGTATCTGAAAATGATAATAAAACACCTCTTTCCTCAGGTACATGACTAATACTTGCTTAGAACTCCTGCAGATATGGGTATGGTTCTGTCTACACTTCTTCTTCACCATAGCACATGTGTTAACAACTCAAGTACATGGTAAGTGTGGCTGCCAATTATAATATTTCAAAAAATCCTCTTGGCCTCTGGCCTATCTCATATGTATGCCACATGTTCCACTTACTCTCAAAACCTACAAACATAGAGTCCTTAATTTCCTCAAAAGATAGAAAGTTTTATATTCTTTCTAAATATATCATTTTTCTTCTTCCATAAAATTTCTTTCCTTCCAGACAGAGAAACCTTCAGGAACTTGTTGGGGTCTTTCTTCCTTAATGAATTATATGCTTATTTTCCCTATGATATCTCATATAATAACTGAAGTGATAGTGTGACTCCTCTATCTATATTCATTAATGTATGCATTAAATATGCACAAAGACTTTAAGTCAAATGAAAATCCAATTTTTTGAAACTGTTATTAAACAACATAAAGTCATCAATTTTCACACATACGTAGATATACTCTAATATTTATGGATAATGTGGGTAAAATGTCACTATTTGAAACTAAATAAACTTACCCAGTGACTCTAACAAGCTGCTAAAGGTTTTGAATCAATAGCCTCACAATTATGGCTGGTAGTTATTTGGATGTTTTCCAGTTGTCATCAGGAAATGAGGTGCATCCTTAGGAAGATAATTAAAAGAAAATTGTAATATAATTTTCTAGGACAATAATAAACACTCACAGATAATAAAGATCGAAGACAAATTGATGCTTTGCAATTAAGTTTGTTTTCCAAATAGAGTCTGTGTGTCACAGTAGAGGTTCATTTCACAGAGCAAAATTTCTAAGATGGAACTGATTTCTGATGATTCATGTAGATGAGGAAAACAAGACCATACTACTTTGAGATTTTTGTAGAATAATATCACAAGAGAACAGTTGCTTTAAAAGACAAGTTTTAACTTGGGCGGTCCTGCGATATGTAATAAATATTCTCCATAAATCTGTGTTCCAACTTGCACAAAAATCATGAGAATGTTTTCTCTCCTATGACAATTCCTTGTTCTGAATGAGCTAACTTACTATTTTCTCTAAGCACCAATGCCCTGGGTGACCCTGACCTATGTCTGTGTTTGTATATAACACAGTATTAATTATATATTTTTGTATTATAACAATTTGTATGCCTAGCATATAACTGTACATATTAATTTTTTCTCTTTCAGTGTTACATTCCCAACTTGATACATGCAGTTCATACATTTCAAAAGCTTCACTATTTTCAATTTCAGTATATGACATAAATTATTTCTTTCCAGAAAATACTCTCACAACATGACCTTGTTATTAATCTCTTTTACATTGCCCAACCTTAACTATTTTACTCACAGCTTCTTGAAAAAGTTTATTCAAGCCTTTTTCTTGAAAAACTTTGTTCTTTTCATTTCCTTCATACCACTACAACCTGTATTATCCGAGGCACTTGGATTTTTGTCTTCTTGTTTTTGCCCTTCCTACGGATCTGGATTCACATACTCAAAACTGGTGTGACTCTGACAGAACCCACTGAAACCATTCTGATATGTTCAAAACTAGTCTGAACCAGTTTCATGAAGTCAAAACCAGTTTGATCCAGTTTTATAAAATCAGAAGCAGACTCATTTTCTGGTTGCAACCAGTCAGAACCACTCAAAACCTGTTTAAATCAGTTTGAACTTGTCGGAACAGGTTTCAACCATTTTATATTTCTGGCCAAAAACAGTTTGAACTGGGTTTTTCTGGTCAGAAACCATTTGAACAAGTTTTATCCTGTCAGAACCATTTGAACCTGTGTGAACTAGTTTGAAAAGTTTGAACATTTTTTTTCCCTCCAGTCAAAAACAAAAAATAGTTTCAACCAGTTTGAGCTGTTTTGTTTTCGTTTTTCCCATTTGAATCTGTCAAAATCTATTAATTTTGGTTTTTTTTGTTTGTTTGTTTTTCTGATAAGAACTGGTCTAATTTTTTTCCAGTTACAAAAAGCCAGAACCAGTCTGAACTGGCTTGAACCTGTTGGAACAAGATTTTTCTGGTATGATCAGTTTGAACTGACTTGAACATGTTAGAACTGGTACGAACCAGTTCTATCCAGTCTGAATCAGTTTGAACTGGTCAGAACTGATTTAACCTGGTTACCCCTGGTTGCAGCTATTTTTCTGGTCATAACTGGTTTGAACATATTTCCAACTGTCGGGCCAGTTTGAATCTTTTCTTTTTCTTTTCCTGTTTAGAAATCATTTGAACCACTATGAACCTGTCAGACCAGTTTGAAATGTTTTTTCTGGTTAGACTGGTTTGAACATATGTATCTGTCAGACTAGTTTGAATATATATATATATATTTTTTTTTTTTTTTCTTTTGAGAAATCATTTGAATCAGTATGAGCCTGTCAAACTAGTTTGAAATGTTTTTTTTCTGGTCAGGACTGGTTTGGACCAGTTTGAAACTTTCAGGATTCTTGAACCATTTATTTTTCCTGTCAGGAATGGTTTGTGGGGCCTCCCTAGTTGCGCAAGGGTTTAAGCACCAAACTGTGAATCATATGCAGCCACTGCAGCATGAGTTCGATCCCCAACCAGGGAGGGAGCCCAATTGGCATAGCAAACATCTCCTGCCTGGCCTGCTGCTCCCCTCAGCAATGTATTTGAGTCAATCTGTCTGTTCTGCTCCCAGTGTCTCTGGTGAACCCTTTCACCACCCCCACACTTCTGGTCTGTACCCCCGTTCTTGCATGCATAAATAAATAAATCTAAATGATTTGAATTAGTTTTTGTTACTGTCAGAACTGTTCAGAACCACTATAAATTGCTCATAACCAGTCAAAATTGCTTTAAAACATTCATAGCTGGTTTGAGCCACTTCTATACAAATAAAACAGGCGTTTTTCCTAGTCTGAAAAAGCCCAAACAGGTTTGAATTATTATGAATCAGCTTGAACTAGTCAGAATCAGTAAAAAATGTTTTTCTTATTCAGTCAGAACCAGTTTGAACCATTTTTTTCCTGGTCAGAAGTGGTTTAAACCTATAAGTATCAGTTTTAAGCAATTTTTCTCAGTTACAACTGGCTTGAACTGGTCAGAACATATTTTTAAACATTTTTTTTTCTGGTCAGAAATGGTCTGAATTTTTTTTTTCCTTCAGCAGACTGAACCATTTTTTTCCAGTCAGAACCAGGTTGAACCAGTTTGTTCTGGTCAGAATTGGTATTTTCCTGTTAGAACTGTTTTGAACTGGTCAGAAGTGACTGGATACCATTTGATCTTGCCAGAACAGCTTGAAACCAATTTGATCCAGTCAGAAATGGTTTGGACCAGTCAGAAGTGGTTGTATGTAGTCAGAACCAGCTTGAAACACTTTGAACCAGTTGAAACAGGTTTGAACCAGATTTATACAGTGAAAACTGGACCGATCTGCTCAGAAGCAGTCTTCCCTGGTTTGAGATGATTTTATGCAGTCTAAAGGAGTCAGCATCAGTTTGAACCAGTTTGGTTTAGTCAAAACTGGTTTTATCCAGACAGAAACAGTCCAAACCTGTAAGAGTTCTGACAGTTCATGTTGATCTTGCTCAAAACTGGATATCTCTTGCCTTAATTGAATTGGATATCTCTTGCCTTAATTGACTCATGTTGTATTGTATATATCAGCATCAACTGTATCCTTGACTCCTGCATCATTTCCACAACTAATCTCTTATGAAGTCCAGTATAAATACATCTGTGTATATCTTAAAACATTGTTTTTGAACTCTAGTCATCAGACTTTATCATGCATTTTCCACACTGAATTCTAAATGATATTTCCAGAGCCAAGTCTGATTATGCAGCATATTTACCTAATAAACTTAAATAGTTCCATATCAAAACTTAGTGTAACTCACAAAGTCTAGTATTTATTTCTTCACACATCTATCACATTTGTATTGATATAAACATTCTCTTTCCATAAAAACATTTAAAGAGAGGGTCTCCCTGGTGGCGCAGTGGGTTAAGCAACACCCTATGAAGCAAACCGCAGCCACTGCAGCACGAGTTCGATCCCTGCTGCCGGCCAAGGAGGGGACCCACATGGTGCAGCAGACCTCTCCTGCTGTGCTCACTGCTCCCCTCAGCATTGTACTTCAGTTGATCTGCCTGTTCTGCTCCCCACTCTCTGTGGTGAATCCTTTCACACCCCCCACACCTCTGGCCTGTACCCCAGCGCTTGTATGCGTAAATAAATAAATCTTTAAAAAGAAAAACATTTAAAGAGAAAGTTGGAAGTGTAAAAAAAATGTTTTCCCAGAACTCTTAAGTATCTTCTTCTTATCTGGGCACATTACCACACAAGTAAGAGAAAACCTTGAAATTAAATAAAAGATTAGGAAATCATTGTAATTTAGAATTATGATTCTGAATCAAGACAGTAAATTCATTTTTTACTTTAAAACTATATTTTATAAATTAGTGAAGAGCTTCATTAAAAACTCAAAATATACAAGAATTAGTTTCTTCAAACTTGCAGAAAATAGTGTTGGATTAATAGAAACTAACTAACATGTACCCACTGAGCCAAATACATCAGATTCTATTTCTGTTAATTAGTCTAGATTTAATTAAAGAAATGCAAAAGATAAAGGTTATCTGAATTTAGAAGCATTTGGCATAATTTCTTCATCAATTTACCATTTATTATAGTTTGCTTTGGTGGAAAGAGAAAGATGATCTGGGGCCTCCCTGGTGGCGCAGTGGGTTAAGCAACAACCTATGAAGCAAACCGCAGCCACTGCAGCACGAGTTCGATCCCTGCTGCCGGCCAGGGAGG
>JAGFMF010011523.1:4225921-4246115 GCA_019455555.1 Galemys pyrenaicus
GCTCTCTGTGGTGAATCCTCTCACCCCCCCACACATCTGGCCTGTACCCCAGTGCTTGTATGCATAAATAAATAAATCTTTAAAAAAAAAAAAAAAGAAAGATGATCTGGGTAATAGAAAAACTTACAAAGATAAAAAAAAAGTGTGAATGGCCATACAGAAAATTAAATTTTAGATAATCCTTAGTAAAATACATGGAGATTCAAGAAGTGTGAAATAAAAAATGTGATTTTTAGCAGTGTATTTCAGTAAATCTGCCTGTTCTGTTCCCCATTATGTCTTTGGTGAATCCTTTCATCCTTACCCCTGCACCTCTGGTATACATACATGCCAGTTATTTTATGCAAAAGTAAAAAAAAAAATTGAAAAGGTAAGTATTCAACTTGAAAACAAAAAGCAAATTAATGCTAGATAAATTATGGTTAACTGCAGAATACTAAAGACAAAGAGAAAACTTTAAAATCCACAGGAGAAAAATAATAGATTACCAAAATAGAAACAGAAAACAATAGAATAACACCTTCAATATATGGAGAGAGAAAAAGTCAGCAATATAGTCAATAGTCAGCTTAAACAAAATTCAAATATAACTGAACAGAAGATAGTGGCAAATTTTAAATGTTTTAGTCTTTATTGAAAGTAGTATCAAGGGATATAATTTTAGCATGGCATTAATTCCCAGAAAGGAAGATTGATACTTAAGAAAAAATGATGAACAACAAAAGGTATAAATATCTAAGTCTACATAAATATTGACTATAAACATGATAATATGGGCACTCTCTGGTGGTGCAGTGGTTAAGCAATGCACTACGAAGCAAAGCCCAGTCAATGCAGCAGAAGTTCGATCCCTGCCACCAGCCAGAGGGGTGACCCACATGGTGTGGCAGACTTCTCCTGCCTTGCCCACTGCTCCCCTCAGCAGTGTGTTTCAGTCTATCAACCTGTTCTGTTCTCCACTATCTCTGGTAGATCCTCTCACCTACCAACCTCCCCCTTCTGTCCTATACCCCAGTTCTTGCATAAATAAAGAACTAAGTCTTAAATAAATAAATAAACATGATAATACTATTAAAACAAGAGTGACAATAATGACTAATTTGGGGTTAATTAAAAGTAAAGGTGAAATAAAAACACTAAAAATAATAAAGAATATGATGTAATCATAAAATATTAAAATATTATGAGAGAATTTTTTTAAAGGTATTGTTTGTAGAGTATGAATACTAATAAAGTTAACCATATTTAAATTTAAAATTACTCCAAACTCAACTCTTCAATAAGCAATTACATGTAATACAGAAAACGAATATAGTAACTTTATTTGGCACCACTTAATAAGATCAATCAATTGAAGCTAAGTAGGATGGAATTTTACTTATATAAATTTAAAACCAAATTATAAAGTAAAAAATATTGTGAATTTTCAATTTTTAAATATCATTAGAATAGTGCCTAGTACATAGAAAATGCTCTTTAGGTACATTTTAAGTGAATAAGTATTTGAGAGTGGGTGAAATAATTCAAGATTTATAGAAAAAAGAAATAAACAATAAATAAGTCATATTGTAATGTGTAATGCCCCATTTTGATGTTTGTTTTTTGACCTTTCTCTCACTATTACTTATTGTTCATTTTATTACTTTTCAGTGCTTATATTTTTTTCCCATTGATAGATGTATTTTTGATTGAATATATATCCTCACACTGATGATCATTAACATTTTTAACCTATACTTCATTTATTTCAGTGAATAATATACCTCATTTCCTTAGAATTCGGACAATTGGACTTTTCTGCTTTAGTGTCGTGTGTATACTATGTAAAATATGACATTAAAGGATTAATTAATGTAATAAACAAACTGTTGCATTGTTGTAAGCGTCATAACTAATGGGATGATGTGATAATTCTTTGTACTGGTTCAAACAAAAATACTGATAAAATAAATTCTGGTGATGTTAAATTAACAAACTATATTATGACTTTTATAAGCAGTGAAGAATATTTGTGGATACATTTCAAAAATTTTCCAGGACACAAAGCACACAAAAATGAAAAATGCATGAATAAAAGAAAGGACAGTATTATTACTCTGCATGGCTCAGCTTTCTAATAATGTCAACTGGGTACAAAGTAATGAAACTTTAATATTTCCTTTTTAGGACCTAATAACTTACTGATCTAAAACACAGCTTTCTTAAACATCTCTTCATTATTTTTATTGGCATTATGAATTATGAATTATATTATATATGAAAGTTATTTCTATCTTTTTCTTTTGTAAAGACACAAATTATTTTTTTAAAGATTTATTTATTTATACATACAAGAGCCAGGGTACAGGCCAGAGTCCAGGGTGATGAGAGGATTCACCAGAGACAGAGCGGGGAGCAAAACAGGCAGACTGAAACACACTGCTGAGGGGAGCAGCGGTCGAGGCAGGAGAGGTCTGCTGCACCATGCGGGTCAGACCCTGGCAGGCAGCAGTGGCTGCAGTTTGCTTCATAGTGTGTTGCTTAACCCACTATGCCACCAGGGAGGCCCCAGTTATTCCTAACTTAAAAATAAAATAAAAATAAGTGTTTTTAGTTTGAGGAAATCGGTTTTTATATATTTTGCTTCTCAAATTGGTAAACATTCCTCTAAATGTGAAATATTCATCTTATTTTAATTTACTCCTAATTTATTAATTTTCAAGGGAAAACAGAAATTATGTTAAAATGCATGTGGGTTACTAAGTTCTATAAAAGTAATATAGCCATCTACTTCATTAGAATGAATTCTAAACTTTCATATGCTGGATATATTAGATATTCTTTCAAAAATCATGTAAGGCTCATAAAATTCTATTTTTTAATGTTATATTCTAACTTGAAAGATTTTTGACAACTTTGGTTGAATTTGGTAATAATTTATCTACTAGAAATGTATTTTGTAATATAATGCTGAACTCTAAATGTGGAGCTGTTCCTAATTTCTATCAGAACTGAATTTTTGGCAAAACTAAGTAGTAGCTCTTAGATTTACTTTCACTTTTCAAAGAAAATCAAACTCAGTGACTACAAAGCAGAAAATGTCTGAACTACAAAAAATATGAATGTATATTTATCTCAACTGGTATTTAGCATCATATTAGTAGTAGTATTTAATGCTTTAGCCATTTTTTGAGTGATCTAATATAACTGATCTAATGATTAATCTAATAAAACATAACACTATTCACTAATTTGTCAAAATCTATGACATTTAAGCCATCAAATCACTTTAAAACTTTTTAAAATAAAATGAGATAACCAAGTATCAGTTTTAATTGAAGATTATTTTTCTTTAAACATTCATTCAATAGCCAGAAAGCTAATAAAAAAAATTTCTAGAGGGCATTTCTAACTGATCACTTTTAGCAAACATTTACAAACGAAGCAAATGGAACTATGATTGGAGCCTTCAGTGTTGAACTGATGTAGTTCACATTGTATCTCAGCTTCACATTAAGACTAAAACTCCTTAATTAAAAACCATGTTTCATTTTGTCTTAAGATAATCCAAAGTAGGTTTTTGAAGTCAATAAATATCCAATGACTTCAAGAGAGGTCTAAAACCCCTTAAAGGAAATCACAAAATACCAATGCAACATTTCTCTTCTAAGACCATGTAAGAATCCCTTGCAGTGATAGTTCCTATCATAATGCCTCACCCCAAGTTACTGGGGTTTTGCAGATCATTTTAGTGATTTTAAGGTGTTTAAGAAGTAGAATAAATTTTTATTTGAAATATCAGTATATAAAGTTGTTACAAGTCCTGAAGGCCCACTGTATTATAGCCTTTCTCATTCTCAATCCTTCCCCAAACTACTGTCCAAAATTCTCTGACTTTCATAAACAATGGCTTGAAAGATATTAAAGATACAGTGTTAAATAATAGCAGACTTAGAACTTGAACTCCACCTTCCAGCTTTATTCTCATCTTTCATTTAAGTGAATCCTTGAGTTCAAGGAAACAATACACAATGCATGATTTTAAGTGCAGGCTTCAGAATTGAACAATTCTTAGTCCTTCCTCCATTACTAACTGTTGCCAGAATAAATTCTTTAATAGTTTAAATTTTATGTTCTCATCTTTATAAGGACTATGAGACTATGTATATGAACAATTCATCATAGTACTCCTAATTCCAAGCGCTCAATAAATATTAGCTCTCATTATTATTAATTCAGAGTTTAACATACTTTACTGGGGGACTGGAATTTCAAAGTTTTATTGAAGAGAAAGGAATAAATATTAAATGGATTAAGTTAAAATGAAATTTCCTTCCTTTTCAGAAGATGTAAGGAAAATCACGGTCAAGATAATTTAAGAGCAAAAACATGTCCTGATCAGGTTCTGGGATTACCACCATCTGGTACTACCCGGAAGTCTTGCCCAAATTCTCCAGGGCTCATTTCTGATCCTCCTTATTTGTGCTGAAACACACACTTCCCCAACCTCTATAGTTATAGTTACCAATAGTCAGGACAGAGACATCCCTGCCTGATATGATTCTATTTAAGGAAATTCGCTATTCCCTGGGAAAAAACTACTCTTGACCATGACCCAAATGGTGACCACTGATAGAAGATAATGGCCCCACTATACTAGGCTTTCTATCATTTTGCAATCATAGAAAGTTAATATTTATAATGGAGATGATGATTCTGCTAGGGAGGGGGGTAGTTACTGTGATGAAAGATGATGCTGAAAGGGGGCCTGATCTCTTAATATCAAGATTTTCTGCTTCTTTACCCAGATTATCTTGATGCTCTCCTACATGACTTGGATGCAGAAACTTTTTAGAGGTTACTAAACCTTTATGCAGTTCACTAACACTGTTATTTCCCAGGTCATAAATAAATTCAGGAAGACTGAAGGAGAAACCCTAAGTTACCACTTGTTTTATTTTTCTCTTCATTTCAAGTCATGATCAGCACATTAATTGCGCTGTTCTTTACTTTTGTGGCTATTAATTTTAATGCTAGTTAGTCTCTTCTTACCAATGGGTCTTGGTTGGGAATACACAAGTATGCTATAATGTAGTACATTGTAGTACATCACGGTGCAGTGTAATATAGCATAGAGAGCATAGTATAGGGAAGAATAGAATAACAAATAATAGTATCATACAGTAAAGTATAGAATTAGACTAGAGTGAACTTGACTAGAATAGAACTATATTGGATTTTGATGATCTAACTAAATGAAGGGTCCCCATGACAGAGATCTGCCTCCCGCGGTATCTGACAAGGGCCTTCCATATTCACTGCCATGGGATCTTCTTACTCAACAAAAAAGCACTTGGTACCTTTTTAGTAAATTACATTCACATCAGGATGGAGATATATATATATATATATATATACACATACACATAAAAATGGACAGGTTCATATGTATGGGAATGCAAGGATAATTATGATTAAATGTTGTTAATGATTCCAAGAAGGTAATAATCTGAATTTTCATAACTTCCCATGGTCTTGTAAATGGAAAAATTATCATGAAAATCAAAGAATGATTTTACTTTGTTTGCTAGAAATGGAAAAATGTTCAGTTTCAAAAAATCATAGTACAAACAGTAATGCTGCTCAGAGTAATAAAAGGCAAAAGGAAAGCCTCTGTGAATCTGTCTGTTTTAATCATGGTACAAATATTTAACTAATTTACTGTGTCTCCTAATGAAGACTTGCTAAGATGTTTAGCTGTTGATATGCTTATTATTTTATTATACATTAAAATTTTATATTCCCTAGATTGAATCAAGACATATTGGTACTTTATGTAACTTTGGTACAAAATTATTGGTATAAAATAATTATTATTTTATTAAATAAGTGATTTGTATTATCTATGAATTTAATTTCAGCATGATAAAAAGAGTATAAAATATTTGCTTTCAAAAAATCTTATAAGACTGAGCAATAGTATTTCAAATCAAAAAAGAAATAATTTCTGCTAAACCTATTTTCTGATTATGAACATAATATAGAATTTGTATCAACTAACTAGGAGTACTGTAAAACAACAGTATGATAGACTGAGTGGCCTTAAACAACAGAAATTTGTTCTCTCAGTTCTGGAGACTAGAAGTCTGAAATTAAGATAGTGGCAGAGACAGTCTCCCTCGGAAATGTCCAGGTAAGAATCATTCCCTGTCCCTTCCAGCTCTGGTAATTTGCATTTCCCTAAAACAAAACAAAAAGACTCCCCACTGATTGCAAAAAAATATTTGCACCCCAAACAACTGACAAGGGACTGATCACAAAGATATACAAAGAACACATAAGACTCAAGAAACGCAAAGCAAACATCCTAGTCAAAAAATGGACAGAAGAACTTAAAAGAGGACATACAAATGGCCAAAGGCATATAAAGATTTTTTTAACTAAACTAAAAATTTTAATACCAGTATGTCACTTTTTCTCATGAGGAAACTATGCAATCAATTTAAACTGAGTTATCAAACTTTTTATACACAAACAAGCTCTTAAGATGCCCTCTTGTTAAGAGGTCTACCTTATGGGAAATATGATTTACTCTGGCTGTTACAAATACAGTCTTGAAAAAACAGTGAATACTACAATTTTATTCCTGGCTTCCTAGAAATAAAGGTTTAGGCAAAGCTTATACGCAAAGGTTTTCTTGGAATTGGTACGCAATCACAAGACAGCAAGATAAAGTAAACGATGTAGGAGCGAGAGAAGGCTTGTGTTGCAGTCAGATTTCTCAGAGAAACAGAATCCTCCTAAAATATTTATTTTAGGATTGGTTTCCTCAGTTATGAGGCCAAGAAGTCTCAACACCTGACATCTACAATTTAAAAACCCCAGCATTCAGTCCAAGCCCAAAGGTCTGAGAATGGGGTTGGGGTTGGTGGTAGAGGAGTATGGTCTAATTCCTGGTCTAAGCCCATAAGACAGAACCAGAGTGACAATATCAGAGGGCAGGAGAAGCTGTCTGATCTCAGTCCAAGTAAAGAGAGCAAATGTGCCCCTTCTTCATGGTGTTGCTCTATTTTGAACCTCAATGAATGGCGTGATGCCCACCTGCACTGGTGAAGGTACCCTTCTTTACTCAGTCGACTGCTGCAAATGTTCATTTCATCTAGGAAAATGTCATAGGTGAATTCTGAATTTTTTTTTCATCTATTTGGGCATCTCTTACCCCAATCAAATTGACACCAAAAACTAAAAACAAAACAAAACAAAACAAAACAAAAAAAAACATCACATTGGGAACATAAATGATTGTATAGTATAGAATATAACCATGAATCCACAGAAAACACAATGGATATTTTTTCATGTGAGATGGAGTTTCTGTAGAGCTGTGGAACCACAGCTTACCTTAGAAAATACCTGCAGAGAGCAGTTGGAGAGCTAAAACTATTGATAGAGGATTCGCTGTCTTATACCTACCATGCATAGACTAGTTAAGGAGAAGATGGACTGTTTATTATGCTACATGTCTGAGATATATACATGCCAAAAAAAACTTCACATGTTAGATAGTAGAAACTATCAGAAGAATTAAGATAATACTTAAGTCTGAAATAAAAATAAAGTCTATACACAGGTGATGATTTATAAAAGGGAATTATTTCCTAGGGAACCATATACATTTTTGTGGGTAACTCCTTTCCAGACATGTCCATAAATTCCAGACTAATTTGTCCAAAATTCTACTTGACATCAACAGTTGGCTTTCAAAGGTTCTCTCAATTTCTCTAAAACATCACTACTAATTGCCTCTTCTAGCACAACTGCCTGAGTGAGAAAATAACATGCATCCCTCTCTCTTAAGTAATGGTGCCATTCACTCAGTTTCCTATACTGGACACCTAAGAGTATAACACGTCATTCTTCCTCACCATTTCATATGTAACCTGTCATCAAGTCCTTTAATTGTTAATTCCTAAATAGGAATTTAGGAATTAGTAGCTTTTAAATATTCAGTCACCTTCCTCTGTCTATAACTACCACAATCAAACTATTTAATTCAATTGCTTCTTAATGCTTTCCAAATATCTACTCAATTTCTCCATGTCTTTCTTCCCAGCACAACCAACCTATGATTTGCATGGCTAACAGAAACCTTTGTTTGAAATATGAATTTACAATATTTCATGATGATATAAAATATTACATATACTAATATGTTGCAAAAAGCATTACAACATACATATATTACCCTTAGGATAAATAATAATGAATAAAGAAAGTGACCCTGATGGCCTTAAGGAAAAATTATATTAATTGATAGTACATCATGTAGTTTACTAGATTTATAAAACACTGGAACAAGTGTGAAAAATGAGAAAAACAAAATGATGATGTTTTATTTTATTAATTTATTTGGGTCACAGTTTGCTCAGACATTTGGATAAATATTAGTCTGCATGTGCCTGTGAGCACATTTCTGGACAGGATTAACATTTGAACCTCTAAAAGTAGTAAAGCAAACTAGTCTTGCCACTCCGGATGGACTTCATCCAATCTTTTGAATTGAATAAAATAAGAAGACAGAGTATGGGAGAATCTACTATCTCTCTCTGACTGCTTGATTGAGTAAAGACATTGGTCTTCTCCAACCTTCAGACTCACTCATAAAATATAACTTACATCATTAGCACTCCTTGTTCTTGGGCATTGGTGACAGGTTACACACGAATTGGATTAAAACTATACCACAGATCTTGACCTCTGATTTGCCAAGTTCTGATGGGAGAAGTTTTGACCTTCTCAACTAGTAACCATGTGAATCAATTCTAATGAATTTCATATGTAATACACACACACACACACACACACTCAGTTCTGTCCCCTAGAGAACCTAGACTAATACAGAAGGGTAGGCAGAGAGAATTCACCAAAGGTTGTACCACAGTTAAGTCACTACTGCTCACGACACATACACCGACCCCTGTTCACATGCCTCCCTTGCCCAACAGTGACACCACTGCTAGCACCCACATTTGCTGTCATCCTTGCACTTGTGATTCTGCTGTGGTCACAACGAATAATCTTTATCTGTCTTGGCATCTTGGTTTTACTCATACCTAGTGCCAAGTCTCCTGTCATAGTATCCAGCCAACCAGTGCCAGAGAGGGCGGGGAGAGGAAATGCCCAAACCCCTTTGTTTTCGGTAGAGTATAGAAAAGCTCAGGTTCCATCAAAGACAGGACTGGGGAGACACCCTGAAACTATGAAGGAAATTCCAATAGCAGTCTGTAGAACAAATGCCAGTGTCATCTACTATGGCGCTTAGAGCCCTTTACCTGCTTAATCTTTTCCTACGTCCCGAGTTTAATTTCACCAAATTTTTTATGACACTTTCATCTAAGGGTCTCTCAATATAGTCTTTATTTCTTTGCTTTTCTCATAGTAATCATTCCTATCTCAGCTCAATAACACTTCCTCAGGAAAGTCCTCATGCACCAAGGCAAAAGATCCACTTAGGTGCTGATAACACCATATAAATTTCTTTTTACCACTTATTTTATTCATTTAATATCTTTCACTTTCACTAGACCTTAAGATGTAGAAATAATATAGTCATGTCTATTCTTACTCATTTTTACAATCTCACAGTTTATAAGAAATGACAAGTTATTGGGGAAAATTCTCAAGACTAGGATATCCAAAGTCCTGTTAGAACTACTTTTCTGTAGTTGTGAGCAATTATAGTAAAAAAGATGTTAACATTGGATTAAGAAAGAATGTGACTGGAGTTTCTTATGCAGATCAAGAACTTGACTGATGTGGAGGAAGGTAGTAATTGACTGCCTTACTTTTATTTTCTAAGAAGGTTCTGTCTTTTGGGATATAGATTCTGACTAGAAATTAAAGACTTCTGGAATTTCTGAGTTTTGACCTTCAAAAGGGTCAGTTGTTACAAGAGACGCAAAAATATATAATTTTCCTGGTTAGGAGACAGCATCAGTATTTCAGGAATTACTTGGACAGTTCATAAAGAAAGGATAGATACACTATGGAGAGTTTTCTGGGGAAATCTAGAAATTATATGAACTGGGGTTTCAATTACTCCTGAGTCGAGAAGACTTCTGCTAACCAGAGAATTTAGCAGGAAAATTATTATTGAATAAACAACAGACATAGTGATACTGGAAGTTTCTTTAATCTTCATACTCTGATTTTATATATACATATATATGACAGATAAATAGGTAGAATAATTGCTGGGCCTAAATAGTTTTATATTTATATTCACATATATATGTATATATATATATAAAACATACATTTATATTATGTTTAAAATATTTTGGTCACCAAGGAGCATATGAAAGAGTTCTCATACCTGTCATGCTAAAAATACCATTTGTCTTTTTTAAGCAGAAAATTTGTTTTTTTCTGCTTCTTTAACTTATTTTGATTAAGTAGTTTCACTAAGAATACCATATATATTCTGAGAATATCACCATGAGTTTTACTTTCTATTAATTGAACAATATTTGGACTCCAGCATAAGCTCTATTCCCTATCATTCTCTAAAACACTCAAGGATACGAATTTTTCATTAACAATGAAAAATTCTTGCAATATTCAAGAGAAATCAGTTCTGGACAAGTTAAAAGAAGAAAAGTTCCAACAACAAAATCAATGTCACCAGCAGGTAATATCTTAAGATGTTACTTAAAAAGAAGGTGATAGTATAACAACATGAAAAGTTACATGGGAAAAATTCCAATATTTAAGATTTTCTTATAATAAATGTCATAATAAAAAAGTCAAGAGAAGTCAGATGCTATCCATTCTCACACTTCTTTCAGACTACTGAGAGAAGAGTAACCTTCTCTATTGTTAAATCATAATGCTGTCGACCTGAAATATTGTTTATATTTCAAAATCTTAAGAACCAAAAACAGATTTTAGAAAAAAATCAATACTTAGATACTTGAAAATAATATTCCCTACACAATTAGTTAAAAAT
Organism: Galemys pyrenaicus; assembly: GCA_019455555.1. NCBI lineage: Eukaryota > Metazoa > Chordata > Mammalia > Eulipotyphla > Talpidae > Galemys > Galemys pyrenaicus. The sequence continues at coordinate 4,236,909 of JAGFMF010011523.1, forward strand.
ACATTATGCTACTGAGTTATATTTCAACACCTCCAAAAGCTAAAAATAGTTTTCTTTTCTATGAATAAACAATCATATATTATCATGTACAAGAAACAGTGAGAGATATCTTTGTCTATGCTATTTCATATAATCTCTATATAGCTAAAGCATTATAACTGATTCTCCATGAATTTAATGGTATAATCTCCTTTCTCACTCACGAAATTTGTTAAAGAAACAGAGTAATATATCCTTTGAAATTGTCTCCAGCCTGAATTTTGTTGATTGCATCAGATTTACATTCAGATTTTATTTCTTTGTTTTTAAAAACTACTTCAAAACTATGGTTATCTCCTCCACCCTGAAACACATATCTGATTGATTCCTTTTTGTGATGTTATCAGTCACTCAGACATGCTTGGCTATTTCTCTTTATACCAGTATTTGAACTAATGAGTTTGTTCACTAGTGTAGTCTAAAGTAAGCTCTAATTGTGATTTTCATACAAGTCAGTTTCATAAATTACAAAATAATCACAACTTCTGTGATCAGAAATTTGAGCAAGTGGAAAAATTTTACATTTTATCAAAATTCTTACTCAACTAAAACTATCTCTAAGCAATTTTCTTGTTAGATGCTTAGACAATATAAGTAAGGAATATATAATAAAACTCATAAAAGCATTGTCAGCCCAGAAATTAACCGACTCCTACAGTCTCCTCTCATTCCTATTTTATATTCAGCTTCCAAATTTGTGTAAAAACAGGCATTCAAAAACCTTTGCAGGAACCATCATCTGCCATGTTTGCACTGTGCTTTACTGGATTTCTACTTAGACCCCAGTACCATTTTCCACAGTGCTATGCAGCCCACTAAGGCTGAAAGAGAACTGCAAATATTCTTCACATCGGGGCTGAGAAACGTGAATAGATAATAAACAACAGTCACATGCCTGCTCAAGAAATAAGCTTTTCTGCTAGAATTTCTCATTTCAGTTCTAATAAGTGACATGATTTCACAGTCCATAAGGTGTGAAACTTTGGGTAAAATATTGCCATATACAATTCTCTATTGAAAACTTTAAATATTTTCTAAAGTTCTCATGTGATTCCAATATGTCAGGTCTTAGACTCTGACAAATAAGTGAGCTACTAGATATTATATGTTTAAAAGCAATAATAAAAATAATGGATTTGGCACACTAAATAAAGGATTCATCAACATGTCTTAAATTAGCCACCTCCATTCCTTTGAGGAATTGATGGACTATGTAAAAAAATTAATAGCAGCTTACTTCACAATGGAATCATTTACTGGAAGTAAATTCTGGGAATTTCTGGGGTTTGACATCTTCACCAACATATCGTATTTCATGCATTATAAATATAAGTTGCCCATCTCATACCTACAGCACATTTTTTTTTTGCTTTTCTCTTCCACATCAATTTCTGCGGTATCCACCAACAAGTAATCCTGCTTACATAGCATTTAGAAGGAAATGAAGAGAATATTCACAGTTTTCTTCACTTCAGTCTCTTTATTCCTATCTCCTGGCAGTAAGACTCTAATGCATATCACATATTTAATTTGCAATTCTCCTGGAAACTGTACTCAGTCCTTTTATTCTTCTCAGATCCAAAATTGCCAACAATTCTTCTATATTCATATTTATATTTTATTATAATTTGCCTTCCAATGTATTTCTTTATTTTTTATGTCAGGAAAATTCATTTTTATGCCCACACTATGAATGTGCACACAACTATGTTGCAAACATTGCAGCAAGAACTAAAATAGGCCTATTTTTTCCAAATATTTTTCTTATGCCCTTCTTGGTAATACCATAACAAATTATCATATATTGATTGCTTAAGACAATAGAAATTCAATCATACAATTGTAGAGGTTAGAAGTCCAAAAGTCCAAAGTGTCAGTAAAATTGATTTTTTTCTGAAGACTATAAGGAAAAGTCTATTCCATTTTCTTCTCTTAGCTTCTGCTGCTAGCTAGCAATCATGGTATTCTTTAGCTTGTGGATGTATGGCTATAATATTTACCTCTATAGCCACATGATATTATTCCTTTGTGTCTCTGTCTCTGTGTATCTAAAATCCTTCTCATGAAGATACTACTCATTGGTTTAGGACCCATATTAACCTAATATGACCTTATCTAAAATTGATTACATCTGCAAAAATCCTATTTCACATTAAGGTCACATTCGTAGACACCAAGACTGAACACATCTTGTTAAGGAACACAGTTTGAACAACTATCTGGCCCCCCAACTTCATAAACTTTTCAGGTGCAAATGACATTTCCAATTATAACGTTCCCATAATATCTAATTATGGCACTAATTCTAAGTCCCAAATCTCTTCTAAATATGATCAACTCAAAAATTACAAATCTCATCTTCTCAATCAAATATGGGTAAAACTCTGGGTATGGTCCATCCTGGGGCAAATTTCTCTTCAGATCAAGCTTACTCATCTTTAACACTACCGACAGACAGGATTTTTCAAATCATCAATTTCTTTTTCACTTTATCTCATTTCTCTTTTATTGCTTTATATTCAGCAAGGAAAACCAACATTTCAACACTTTGCTTTGTATCCTCCTATTGAAACACCACTTACAAGGTCTACTTTCCACCATTATTTGAACACTATTCTGCTAAGTTCTCTGTCCCTTCGAAATAAAGATTGTCTTCAGTGTAATAACATGTTCCTCATTCTATGAGAGACCTCGCCATAAGGACTTTTGATATTCATGTGTTTTAAATAATCTAATTTGTGGTAATCTGTTACAACAGCTCTAGGAAACTAACACACCATCTCTTCTCCCTACTTCTAAACTCCAGCAAATCTGTTTGGTTTGTCTCTTTCTAACGTACCATAGAGAACCCTCAAAGAGTATGCAGTCTTTTGAGTCTGGAAATCCACACAACGAAAACTACTCAGTAAAAGAAGGAATGAATTACTGACACACACAACATGGACGAATCTCAAATGTAGTTATTTAACCTGTTTTCAGCAAATAACTTTTCAAAAGATGTAGCAGATATACAGCCTAACTTATAATAATATCATTTTAATGTTTCTCCATAGTCTCAATAATTATTGTATGAGTGGCTTCAGTATATTATTTTATTTGTTCGAATTTACCAACTCACTTCTACTATATTGAATACCAAGTATCTAATAGATATAAATTAAAAAATTAAAGATTATACTAAGATGAAAGCCTTTTGGAATTGAAATATTCTGAGTTTAAAAAAAAAATAATATTACTAACATACAGCTGGAATTACTACTCATTTAAATGAAATGGTTATGTTTATGGTTCGTATTATTGAACACTTCATTGTATTTCAAAATATTGTATCATTATAATATCATTGGCCTGTAAAACTATATTCATGAATTGCAAGTTGAATGGGTAATTGGTGACATCTATTTGAAAAGGTTTTATATGTAATTTAATATAATTAAAATTTTGGTTTTTGGTTACTTTTGAGAGATTCCTTTGTCTTTTCAAATTAAATTTGTCAGTGGCTTACACATGTATATAACTTTGGATTTACATTCTACTCTTCCACGTGCACATACTTCACTCACTGTCCACTAAACCTCTAGTGCCAATGTCCTAATCCCTTCCCTCCACTACCTGCTCTCGCTCCCTTGTTGCTTCTGGTAACCAGTTTATTTTTCACTATGTCTAAGGTTTGTTTTTGTTATGCTTTGCCAGTGTTTTTCCTTTTTTTTTTTGTTATCTATATTCCACAGATAAATTAAGCCATCTGATGTCTGTCTTTCATTTTCTTATTTCGCTTTGCACAATCACCTCGATACCCATGTATGTTGTCCCAAGATGGTAGTTAGTTATCCCTAACCATTTTTTAGGTAAAGACAGAACAATTGTGTTGAGAATTTCCTTTCATTGCATATTTGCAGGCAGAAGATAGATGAGTGGCTAGATAGTGTTCAAGATGGACCCTTGAACAAAATGTTAACATATATAAGATTGTAGAAACTAATTATAAAATCAAGTAAACCAAACAAAAAATAGCTTCTCCCCTCTCCCATTCACAGGTAGAAATTTGAATTTACAGTCCAACTATGCACAGTACTATAACTAGACCTTCCTTTTGTTTCTTCTTGTCTTATTCAGCAGAGTTTCTATTTCAGCATGCATTAGGATCCTCAGAAGAGCTTGCTAAACACAAATATATGCCCCATCACAGACTTACTATAATAGAATCTCAACATATGGAGTCCTGTCATCTGTATTTTAACAAATTTTCCCAAGTGATTCACATGCATTCTAGGTCTGATTCTAATCTAGTTAATTATTTTAAGGCATCCCTGGAAGCTTCCTGTTCTTTTCTGTCTCCTGTATTGCTTACATGTTATGACTTAGGAGGAAGTAAGATTCTGGTATATATAAACCAGTATTATTTGGAGTCTTCAAAAACAAAATGCTATCTTGGTTCCTATGATATACAATAGATAGACAGAGACAGATAGATAGATGTACTCTTTGTTTTGTCAGTGTTATTTTTTGAGTAGGAATCAAACTCCAGTTATCTAGGATTAGGGGGAAGTTTAGGAAGTGAAAATAAGAATGCAGACTATTATTTCAAAAGGCTTATAGAAGGGCAATCATTAAAGTTTCACATCTTAGTTTAAGTGAGATCTTTTGTTTCTTATTATTATTTATTGAGGTAAGATTGTTTCATAGCAACATATGTGATTTAGTGTTACAGGTTTCCACATCTTCATATGTATGTTACCACACTACATCCACCATCAAGGTACCCATAGTCCTCTAACAGATTACCTCCTCTCTCTGGCATTTTATCATCAGATTTCTATGAAGTTTTTGTCTGTGTAGGTGTGTGATTTTTTTTTTTAGTCTGTTTCTGTGCATTCTATGCATTTGTCAGGTAGAAACCTAGGAGTGGAATTGCTGAATCATATAGCTACCAGATCTATTTTTAATGTTTTGAGATCTCCATACTATTTTCTAGATTGGGAGCTACTTTGAACTACGTATTTACTCAGGATTTCTCTTTCCATTTAAACTTTGTACTGGTAATTCCTTCAATATTAGTCTGATTTTTGTTCATTTATTAAAATCATGTGAATTTTCTTCTTTGTTATTGTGGTTAAAGTTACCATTTCTAGTGGCAATCCTTCCTTGTTTTCACAGAATAAAACTTTCTTGATTATGTTACATTTTCAATGTATTGCAGACTAATCTTTTATTACTTATTTCTGATTGTTTGTTCATAGTGTTTATTTTCTGTTAGTCTTTCAAAAATATGTTTAGTAGAACTCATCTGAATGTTTATGTTATTGTCTCCAGAAGTTCTGGCCTGATAGTTAGTTGTTCACTATTTTGCCAGTATTTAATGCTTAAGTATATATATTGTTCAAATTTTTATCCAGATTTTTCAGTTTTTCACAAGGACAAAATTACCAAGTTTAGTCTCTTATAATATCAAGATCATAACCTCAGTCAGCTGCTTATCTGAACTCAACAATATAAAATAGTGAAATTATTTCTCAAAAACTGTGATTCTCTATTACCAATGGCTAAATGGTATTTCCTGGTTATGTATTACAAATCTTACCTATCCAGTGAGTATCTATCTTATTTTTTTTTTACATTTCTTCTCTCCATAAGTAAATCAATTATGATTGTGTGTGTGTGTATACATGTACTTTTCTTCATTGCCCAGACAAACCTAGTATTTAGTTAAAATAGGTTCAAATTTTAACTGCACTAATTCTTAGAAAGAACAAAGAATAAATCAAGAGTTGACTTTTTAGCATAATTCTGGGAAATTGTGTGATAGTATGATTCAACAGCTTTCACATTGCATTTCGTTTTTATAGCATGAACTTAAAGAGGAATTTTTTTTCGAAAATCTTCAATTGCTATATCTATTTTCCCCTCACTGAATCATATGATATTCAAATCGTTTTTTTAAAGCACCTAGTGTGTGATAATTTTTGTCAATTTTCCTTTTCACTTTATGGACTCATTGGAATCTTAACATAATAGAGTTGTGTTATAAAATGTAAATTTCAGTTGTATTTATTAAGAATTCTAAGGGACAAGAGTGCACAGAGAATGTAAATGCTATGTAAAATCACCTTTCTTAGTATGCAAAAGAAGAAAGAAATTCTTATAAAATATTTACATTCTTCTGTCAGTAAGAGAACGAGAAGTCAATAATGCTGTTAGATATAAGCCAGTTCAGTTAAAGGTCTCAGGAAAGGTTAGAGACATGCTTTCTACTCCACTGTTGATTATCAAGTTTACATATATTCTCCTATGTTTACTCATACTTAATGAGAAGAGGCAAGAATATAAATGTTTGCCTACCAACTTGTATGTCTTTTAACCACAAACTTCTGATAGTTTAACCACATGGGTTGTTAAATATTTATTATAGGAAACTGTACTTTACGTTATAAGAAGCAGAGAGTTACCAGCTTGTTTCATGTTCTTAACAAAATATGGTTTACATTTTTTTAAAGTATTTTAACAGACTCTTTCCTTCAGCACTAGAGATCAATGCTACTTCCCACAAACCTGATCCAAACAAATATGAAACTTAATTCCTTGACAAAATACATTTCTTTCACTCATTTGTTCCCATAACGCCAAGTGGAATTCAAAGATCCCTAAAATATCATTTGCATTGGATTTTGTGAAATTCTTTATCTTTTACAAGATTATCAATTTCATTTTAATAATTTTGCATTGCATTTTCACTTTATGATTATATCGCCATGAAACCATACATTTTAAACAGTCAATGATCTTAAAGTTTATATTAAGAGCAAGAGTAGACATGGTTGGTAAGTGAGGAGAAATGCATACAAGTGTTTATGAGTTTTAGTCCTTAGGCAAATGTATAACTTTCGGATCAAATTAAGAATAATGAGATAACAAAGTCTCTCCTGAGTCTGTTTCCATAAACATTCTTTCCCATGATTGTTTTCACTGGTTTCAACTATTTATAAGTGCTTATGCCACATTCTTTCAGTTGGTCTGTGATACATTTGTAATTCAGAATTCTAAGTACCACTTTATTTTTCAAGTTGTCCTTCTATTTTATTCAAAATAATCTTTAAGTAGAATTCTCAAATCCAGAGAAAAATTTCCAGTGAGATTTACTTCAATTTCTGTACAATTTAAGATCTGGTTTATTAACAAATTCAAATCTATACATAAAGAACAATTTACTTGAAAACAAAGGTTGTGTAGGCAATAAAAAAAATGAGGGCAACTTGTCTTTATATTTCATTTGTTTCCCACAAAATCAATATGTTTTAATGGAAGTCAATATAAAATAATGGTTAAAAGCTCTGGATCCTAATGCCAAACTTAGCTCAAAATCAGGGACAAATAGACTTAATTTGTCATTTAGGGAAAAAAACCTAGTATATTTCACCTTTGGTTTTCTAATCTATGAAAGGCTAATAGCAACTAGTAATGACTTGATATGGTGTTTATGAGAATTAATTGAGTTTATACAAATATGATACATGGATTGCTACCTAGGATGTAGTATACATTATATTTTTTTGGATGTAGTATACATTATATAAGTCTTTATTATAACTTTCCTTTTTAGGGTGAACTAATTGTTACACTTTAAAAATATCAGAAATAACACCAGATTTTCAGGGGTATTTTGTTTTGCTGTAGCATACACGTGTAACAAGAGAGTGATTCTTAATACTTTCTGCAAGTATATACGGCTCCCCAAAGACTAAAAGCAATATACAGTGTGAAAGTGTTCTAAAATTTAGGACACAGTAGGGATTATGAAGCCACTTCTGACAGTCCATTACACATTCTTACATTACCTAAGTGAAAGAACTACATTCACAGCAAATCTGGGGTTGAACAGGCTGATAAAGAGAATTTTCTTTGGCTGTAGCTGTTGGAGAGGAATTTTAGCTTCTCCTCATCCAAGTCAAAGTGAGAGGAATCAGCCAAGGTTTGGAATAAAACTCTGCCAGAATAAATCTAAAGGAAATAAATTGACTCAATTTTGGACACAACAGAAGACTGCTTTGGGAATTTTCAACATGTTCATAAAAGATGTCTGTTGCCAGAATGAACTCAAGAGAACCAGCTATGGGTCATCTTAAAAGAGCACTCCATCCAAGATAAAAATTGCATGGCAAAAAAACCCACAGTGGAGGGTTGGCTGGAGGACTCTAAGAGTCTGAAATAGGAGCTAATGGTAACCAAGCATATCAGGGTGGTCATCAAGAAATTGAACCCAAAGATTCCCAACAGGAAGATCACCAAGGAAACCCATACAGATACCCTATTGAGTACAAGTGAATGAGAGAGTAATAGGCATTGCTACACCTACATAACTCCAAGGGTTGACACAAATGGCACAATTGAAGTTAGACATTCCTGGTCTTTGTATCACCTGCCTTTCTCTATTTTGATCCCGGAATAAGCAGATGCAACTCAGAGAGTGAGAAAAAGGAGCAAAAAATAAAGTGAGAAATTCTCCAATCTGGAGCTGTTCCTACCTGAAGGAGGGACAAAGTTTTAAACTGAATGATTTTTGGAGTTATGTAGTTATCAGGCTGTTAGTTTGCATGCAGGTTAACAAATGGAAATAGGAATGACTCTAAAATGTAGGAGAAGCTCAATCATTCAGATTAAGCACACATGAAAATTAAAATCAAAGTAAGATTTTTTTTCTTTATTAAGTTAGCAAAGACCAAAATAATTGTGACACTATGAAGAGAACATGCGAGAACATAGAGTCACATATTAATGTTGGTTGGATAACTGGGACTAGTGCATGTGAAAGAAATGAATTAGAAGCATTTTCATCACAACATGATTTGTAATAAAAAAGCATAGCCATTTTAATGTCCGACAGATTAAAGAATTGGTTAAAATTATTTAACATACCTTCCTACAAAAGAACACTACACCATCATCGAAACATTAAAGAAACTCTATAGGAATAAGTACAGAAGATAATTCAAGATATATAATGAAACAAATCAAAGTACAGAACAGCATGAATACTCTACAATGACTTCTAGAAGAAATCCATATCCATCAATATTTTTTTTTTAAAGATTTATTTATTTATGCATACAAGCACTGGGGCACAGGCCAGAGGTGTGGGGGGTGAGAGGATTCACCACAGAGAGCGGGAGCAGA
>JAGFMF010011523.1:4246165-4316193 GCA_019455555.1 Galemys pyrenaicus
CTGGCCGGCAGCAGGGATCGAACTCGTGCTGCAGTGGCTGCGATTTGCTTCGTAGTGCGTAGTGCGTTGCTTAACCCACTGCGCCACCAGGGGAGGCCCCCATCAATATTTTATGCAAAAATTCTGATGTTATCTTTAGAAATTACAGAAAATAATGGCTGTCTGTTGGAATTTGAGTAACTGAAGACAAGGGAAAGAGAGAGACTATTATTCAGTAAAAGAACTTTAAAACTATGCACCTAGAATATAGATCGCCTGTTTATTTAATAATAAATCAAAAAAATTAAGAAATATATTTCCTGAATGTAAACAAATGAAATTTGGAAAATTCTTAAATACTTAGTAAATAACTAGCTGCAATATAAGTTGGATTTGTGTGGTATTCTTAATGAATCACAAGATATAAATAATGACAAGTCTTTTATTAGAAAGAATAAACTCAAATACCTATCAGCAACTCCCAATAACTATTTCATTTTGAGAGAAAGAAATGTGAATGTTTGAAAGTAGAAAAAGACATGACTCTAAGTAGCCATTCAATACTATGTTTGGGGTGGACATCTGGGTTTGCCAACTGGATAGCATTAGAAACTCTAGAACTTAATAGATGTGATCATACCTCTAATATATTTTGTTCTCCAAAAGGTGACATTATAATAGAAATAAAATTGTGAATTTCTTTTATTTTGTACTTTTTCTAATTTATTTGGTCTCTCATCAGCTCATTTGATGACCTCTTAGAGAATAATGAAGAAATTTACTCACTTCTTTATGAGAGAAACATCTAATTAATTACAGAGGGGAATTAGATGTTTTTATATCTTTCAAGCAACCTCAGGCTAATCTGATCTAATCAAGCAATCATAGACTGATTCAAAAATCACTAATAAGCTTAGAGCTTAAAATGAAGCAGAAATTCAGACAAAGTGCAAGGGTGATAATAAAGGTCAATGAATAAAGCTGAAAAAAAAATAGAGAAAAATACATTTAATCAATTTCCCAATGCTGAGTTACAGAATTTAAATAAGTTGATTCAAAAATCTTTCACCTCTTCACATTTGAAATAACATGTGCATTTTGAACATGATAAAATTTACAAAATCCTTAGGCATCTATAGTTACTTTTGTCTGTCACAGAATTTCCTCAAGCTTATTCTCCTTTTTCTGGGATAACTTAAATTTTCCTTAAACATTCCAGAATCTGGATATTTTAAATCATTCTTTCAATAAGTTCCATGTTTTCCCAGACTTATTTTAAAATCATGTATTTTTCAAATTTTCATTGTCTTCCACAATGAAATCTACATCAAGGTTTGGCATGGATTGAAAAATATTTCATATGCATTTTAAAAATGAATGCTAATTGCAGGAAATTGAAACAATTATCTATAGGTTAAATGGTGGCAGGTTAAGATGAAAATCCTCTATCACCAAGAAGTCCTGAAATATACATAAAATTTTCAGCAAGGCTCAAACTTGTTGATTCGATAATACTTTGCACTGAGGCGTCTCCTGGCTGTCTCTGTCACAGATGGGCAATAGCAGCACTTGCTCTGGAAAACATATGCCCCTCTACTCTCCACCCACCAGAGGGACTGCTCACAGCACCACAGGCACTTCAGCCGCCCTGTTTAGGAGCACTGAGAGAGTTCATTTTCACTAAGAAGATTTTCTCTCTTTTGCTCCACAGATTGTTGTTGATGTTTTATTTTTACCACTCTTATGTCAGGGAAATTTGGCAAATTTAATACCATTTTCAAAAGAATAAAGAAGACAAAAGTCTTTTCTTACTGATATTTTTAAAGGATTATGTTTAGATTCAAATGTTGGAATATTCCACATAGACATGTAAAAATAATTGTCTCATAAAACAGTAGATTTTTTACCCTGTCTAGTTTGAAGATCTAAGAAGTCAGATGAGTTATTTTGAAATATAATATAAAAAAATACAATAGCTAAATAGGTGATCTCATTTCAAAATTTACATATAAATTCAAAAGGTCAGAAATGACCAAAATAATCTTAATGAATAATAATGGATGATTTACACTACTAGATGTCAAGAATTTGCATAAAGCTTTAAAAATGAAAGCAAGGTTAGACCAAAAAATTGAAAGAATCCAGAATGACCCATAGAGGTATGTGTACTTGGTTAATAATAAATGTGCCTCACTCAAGTGAGGAAATAATGTTCATAAAATAAATTTGAAAGTGAATTCCACTTATACTACTGTAATCAATCTAAGGAGAAAAATTAATTTTGATGCCTAAATAACATATAAAGGACTTTAGATGGATTATAAATATGAATTCAAAAATAAAACAATAAATCTTTGGAAAAATAAAAGGAGAGTTTCTTAATGTTGGGATACGCAGAATTTCTTTAAGATACTTTAAAAAGTCACTAAACATAAAGACAACAAGTAACACATAGGATTTCATTAAAACTAATGATCTCTTCATCAAAAGACACCACTAAGTGAAAAATCAAGTCACAGGTGAGAAGCATTTTTATTATATTCATTCAGTGAAGGATTAATATCTGTATGTACTATACCAAGAATTTCTACCAAGCAATAAGCACTACACTAACCCAAAATGGAATAAGCACTTAGGGGGAAAATAAAAAGATATCCACACGTATGTGATTAACTGACAAATGTGCTTACATAATTGAATAGGGAAAGTCCTTTCAATAAATAGTGCTGAAACAAACATTTTTATGCAAAAAACAAACTCTGTATTTGCCGTGTAGGATACAAAAACAAAAGTACAAATTGGTGATAGGCTTAATGTCCAAAATCAAAAAGATGAAAACCCTGCAGTCACCAGAAATGTGCATTCCTGTAGTCCCTACTATATGATGCTGCCTAATTTTGTCTAGTAAGAAATCTCTTCCAAGCCTTCCCTTTCAGGAAGTTCCTTCCATGGCAATGACCTTCCTGATGGGATTATTAAAAGGTTGCCTGAATGTCAAGTCTAGTACCTAACAAATGACTCTACTACATAATTTTTTCAATAAGATAAATACCAACTGGAATATATAGGTACATACAGCCATTTAACTGAATTTAACATTTACTAACAGACAAAAACCGTAACATTATCACTACAAAATTAAATGCAAACTTTAACTTTCAATTCAAATGGCACCTCTTTCTTAAAGCAGTAGCTGATCTTTCCAGATATTCTCTCTCTTCTCTCAGACCACAGAGCTCATCTGGCTATTTTTATGTCACTTATCATCATCATAATGTAAGGATTTGTGATTTTTTTAAAATTTGATTTCAATCTACCTTAATTTTCTGGCTTAATCCTTAAGGACAAAAATTATTATTGGTCTTCCTCACATCTTTCACAGCTCTGCAAAGTACCTGCCATATATTTCAATGTTTTTTGCTTAAATAAATGGATGAATATATATTCTAGTTTGAACAACATAAAGCAAGGTAACGAAAGAAATCAAATGCACTAGTAACACATTTTTGAAAAATGACTAGATGAAATAGAATTCAAGCTTTTGTTGTGTCTGTAAAATGTTATTTCTAAAAAACTATTAAGACATAAAAATTAAGATTTGTGGATTAAAAGGTCTCAATAATGTCCTCTCCATTTCACTGTATATCTGGAATATCTCATCATTTAAATATATATAGGACACAAGAATATACTAATACTTCAATATATTCACAGAATCACATCACCTAGACTTTTGTTACCTGTCTTCATACTTGCTTTTTAAAAACAATGTAGTAATATGCCACTCATCTGAAAATAATATATGGCAGTGAAAATAATACATGACAAACTATATAGAACATAGCAACTAACATACAAAGACCTCTGAAGCAAAAAAAAAAAAATGAGTTTTAAGGGATTCTGTGAAATAATAAATATAGGTTTCCTTATCACATTATCCTACTAAGTACTTAGCTCTCCTAAGTGTCTAAAAATCAAAGAATCACATGTGAAAAATATACGATAGAAAGACTGAGAAATCATAAAACCATATGATATAAAATAGGATATATCATTTAAGAAGTCTCACTATATACAGGGAAGTACTTTGTTAACTGTTGTCAGAGTTACTGTATCCTACATGGAATGGTAGGAAATGAGGCAGTCAAATCTATTCAATACCATCTATAAGAATTCAGAAACATAAGGATTATCTAGCAGAAGGAATTGTATCATTTATGTAAATAATGAAAAGTTAAAAAAGTTTGAAAAACATGATTACATTCCACATATTTGGAAGACCTTATTTCTTGATAATTCAACTGAGGTTAATTAAAAAATTTGTGCCCCTATGTCATGCCAGAAATAGCTCATGAGGTATAACATTTTAATGATGAAACATTTTAATGAATTCTAATAAATTATTAAATGAAAAGACACACAATAAAAGCTATTTTTTATGAAATCATCTTAACAAGGTGCACTACTCAAATATCCAAGTCAACTGAGATATGAAATGAAAATCTCATTGAATGTATTTAAAGGAAATGAAAAGACTGCAGAACTATAAAGGACCTGTTTTTCAAAGAGAGAAGGGTTATAGCAAGTTTGCTGCACGAATGGCATTCTATTCAAAAGCGATATAATGTCTCTGCCCAAAGGACCTGAAACAAAGACTCTGATATTAATATCATAACATATAGCCCCAGCATCAGCTTTTAATCAAATGAGCATGACATAATCTGGCAAGAGATATTTTCCTCCTATTTAAAAGAGTGGGGAAAAAACCCTATTTCAATACAAAAACTGCAATAGCAGGCAGAGTTATGATGATTTTAAAAGTCAAAGGAAACTATACATAAAATGAATACCTATATTTTTATAGCTTTTCAGGGTCTTTGAGCTTAATTTAATACAAACCTCTTATTTTGCACCTGAGAAAATGAGATTTGATAATGATCAACTTCAGTTATAAAGCTGGAACCGAGAACTTCTGACTACAGGTCTACTCTCAAAGGATGCTTTTCTAAACATAAAATACATTATATAAATTAAGTAAAAACAGTTTTCCTTGCTTCAATGATGTGATGTTTATAAGTTTTCATAGATTATCATGAAAAAGTCCAAATAGTATATACCATCATCCCTTTCATGTAGCCAAGCTTAAAAAAAACAAAACCCAATACATTTCCTGTCTAAAATTGCTTCTAAAGATCAAATGAGCATTCTAGCAAGACAAAGTAATTTAGTATAATAACAAGAAAAATGTCTCTAAATGCTGCATTATTTTTTGAAATGTCCAGAAAGGATTCCTAAAGCCACAGAGCACCAGGCAGCAACAAAATCTGAACCGTGATCCCCATGTCTACAATAAATTTTATCAAAAGCAAAAGTGGGGAAAATATGTGAAATATCCTTTCACTTTAGGAAATACCAAAGAAATTTTAAAGATTTATTCTTATAATGAAATCTCAGAGTAACCACAGACAAGTTCATTGCATTTCAAACAGTAGGTTTAAGAATACAATATAAAATTTGTACAAGGGTCTTATTTTTAAGAGTAAATTTGTATGCTATGATATGTACATATTTAATGCATGGTCAAAATTTATGATTTATTTATTCCTGAAATTACTCTTCTTTGAAAATAACTGAACTCATGCTTTACATATATGTTTACTGCATACATGGGCCTCCCTGGTGGCGCAGTGGGTTAAGCAACACGCTATGAAGCAAACCACAGCCACTGTAGCATGAGTTCGATCCCTGCTGCCGGCCAGGGAGGGGACCCACATGGTGCAGCAGACCTCTCCTGCCTTGCCTGCTGCTGCCCTTGGCAGTGTGTTTCAGTCAGTCTGCCTGTTCTGCTCCCCACTCTGTCTGGTGAATCCTCTTACCTCCCTAGACTGCAACCTGTACCCCAGCTCTTGTATGCATGCATAAATAAATCTTTAAAAAATATATATATGTTTACTGCATACAGATATACAAGCAATTTTGAATCTATAGTCAGGAAAGCTAGATTTGAATTCCACATGTCATTAAATTGTTAGGAACTTTAGTAACTTGTACCTCTATAAAATCTAGTTTCCTTTTGCCTCTTCTGCCAAAATGAAATAATGTCATCTTCCACAGCATTTTTAAGTAAAATTTGAATTTTAAATCACAATTTTCTAAATATACACTATTAGTTTATATTTATATTAGCTCTAAAGAGAGGAGGTTGATTTATGTGACTCTTAAGATTTTTTTTAATAAAGCAGTCCAATCTGGCACATGTACAGAGATAAGAGTCATAAGCTATTTTTACTGAAAAACTACTGCCATATGCTTTCATAAACAGAAATTCAGTACATTTAATTAAAAATGCAAAAGGAAAAACTAGCACAAACACAGCAGAATCTTTAAAGTATATTTACTATTACTTTTATATAAAAGAATATAATTCATGCATTATTCATAAAATCTTGCATTTGTTCCAGAACCACAATTTGGCAAAAAAACCAATGGCAAAAAGAGGAACTAAGATGGCATCAGAGGTATTGTTTGCTTTGCTTGTGGGAAGATAATCTGAAAGTTAAATCAGATTAGCACTATGTCCAGAGAATCCCATAATTTTGGGGAGAACTGGAGGACCTTTGAAATCAGATACCAACACAAAGTTCACAGAAGGGATACCGAGGAGACTGTGCTCCTTTAAACAAGAGATGTGTTGAAGGAAAGGCCTAGAGGTTGTGGTCCAGGATGAGAGTCATGGTGCTCTTGCATGGGTGGTGATCATTGGGATGAACTGTGTGGAGGCACACAGATTCGAGTGAGGGACGAAATGTGCAAGGAACTAGAGTGTTCCCAGTGGACTGGTGCCCAGGGCAAAGAACAAGGACAGTGCAATGGGCCATCCTACCCTTCTCCCATACCTTGGAACTGTTATTGACCTGGTAACATGCACATTGTACAAACAGCAGAGACTCAGGTCTGGAGCCCTAGAAAGGAGGGATATCAACAAGAGTCAGCTCCCCAACACACAAAATCCCACCAGCAATTGAAGTCCACTATACACCACCTCACTCCCTGACTGAGTAGCTATAAGATCGTGTCTGCAGATCAAAAGAAGCTGGAAAAAGCCAGAAAACCCCACAGCAACACCTAATGGAAAGTGGAAGTATGAAAATCTTTAAGTTAATGTTACAGCTACTTTACAGAAAAAAAAAAATGATAGAAAGAGAGAGAGAGAGCTATAAAGCAGCAAAATGAGCAGACAAGAAAATACAATACATGGCACCTTGAAACCTAAAGGATATATGACATTAATAACTTTCCAGAATCCAACTATAAGACAAAGAATAATCTTCCTATTAGACCTACTCATCAAAATTGACATGATAAACAAATGGAAGTAACTCAGAAAAGCTGATTAAAGAGACACAAGAAAACTCAGAGAGACAAATGAATGACTTGGAAAATAAAATTAATGAATAGAAATTGAAACTTTAAAAAAGAAAACAAGAGCTTAAGATGAAAAAGATGAACAGAGGTGATGAAAAATACTGGATAAACCTAAAGAAGCATAATCAATCAAATGGAAAGTTGAAATAGTGGATTTGAAGGTGTTAATAAACAAAGAATCAGATGGAAAAAGAAAAAGAATTATGAAGTGGGGGGGAATGAACATTTCTAGAATTACCTGACTAAAGAAAGCATAAGAATAACAGATATTCCAGAAGAGGAAGAGAGGGATAAAGGAACAGAGAACTGAATCAAGCCAAAATAGAGGAAATCTCCCCAAATCTGGGGAAGGAAGAAAATATACATGCTTTTAAAGCTAAAATAATACATTGTTATCTAAATGTAATGAGATTCAAAAGCAAGGTACATAGTAGGGAAACTTTCAAAATTCGAGAAAAAAGAAACAATATTAAAGGTAGGGGGGTGAGGAAGAGATGGGGGAGGCGGGAGTGGGCAGAGGGGGATGCAGGAAATCTCTAATAATACTCTCTAAGGAGACCCCACAGAAAGGGGAGAATGGAATGACATATTCAAATCAATTTAAGATTAAAAACTACCACCTAAGTAATCTATATCCTGCAAAACTCTTAGACAGTTATAAGGGAGGAAAAAAGGTGTCACAGATAAATTATAGCTCAATTTGAAAGCCAGGAAAATATAACTTGAAAATTTAACAAGGAATGCATTGAAAATATTTTTAAATTTTCAGTATTTCCTCATATATAATACATGTATGTGTTGTAGTTGAAAAGTTGTGAAAAATACAAAGCACTATGGATTGCCATATGTTATGGTTTTCAAATAGCACAAAGCCTATAAAAACTTTAATTAGAAAAATCACACTGGAAATTTTCACATAGTTCAGTGTGTACCATCAACCTCCTTGAATGATCCATGTTTTTCTACAGTTTCTAATGTTAGAATACTAAAATAAAATAAAAGAATGAATACCAAGAAAGCTAGCATATATTTCAGCCAAAAATATATATGAATGATGTTAATAAAAAAAACCAGAAAATATGAAATTTGTTGTTTTACCTCAAAAAAAATAAACAAATGTGATGACAACAAACTAAAATGTGTTTGTACCAAGAAAGAAAACAACACACACACACACACACAAAGATAATCCGTAAACTGGGAGACATTTACATGCCACGTATCCAGCAAGAGTTTCCAAAATATATAAAGAACTCACACAACTCAACAACAAAATAAACCAACCACTCAAAACATGAGTAAATTATCTAAATAGACATTTCTCCATAGAAGACACACAGATGATTTATTGGCACATGGAAAATGCACAAAATCACTTATAAGAAAAATACAAACTTAAACCACAATGAGATATGATCTCAGTCCTGTGAGAAACTGCAAATATTGGTGAGAATGTGGAGAAAAAGGAACCTACAACATTACTTATGGAAATATAAACTGATGCAGCCATTATGGAAAACAGTATGGATATTCCTTAAAATCTAAAAATGGAAATACCACGATACAGAAATACTACTTGTAGGTTTTTGTCCAAAGAATATGAAAACACTAATACAAAAATGTATGCACTCCTATGTTCAGAGGACTTTACTCAATAGCCAAACGTGGACTCTACCTCAATGTCCATTAACCTACAACTGGATAAAGGCCTTCTGGCATACATTCTAGTGGACTATCACACAGCTATTAAAAAACACAAGATAGTGGCTTTTGAGGAAAAAAAAAATGGATGGATCTTGAGGTGATTTCGCTAAGTGAAATAAGTCAGAAAGTGAAAGACATTAGCAGATGTTTTCAGTCATATGTGGAATATAAATAACCCAAAAAACAAATGGAAAAACACAACAAAAATAACTCTGACACTGTGAAAAATATAGTGGTTATGGCAGGAAGTGAGGAGGAAGAAAGATGATGAAGCAATGATAACTTATTGGTACTGGAGTTTGGTGGAAAGTGAGTGATGTATACATGTTGAGACAGGAAATTGTACTTGTAAGATTATATTACTGTGAATATGTAATATACATAAAGTAAATAGCAAATCAATAAAATTTTATTTAAAATGTTATTTTGCTTTTGCTTTGTTTTTTAACCTTGAATTATTTGCATGGAATTGTTGAGCTTTTTACATAGAATAAAAGAGGCCGATGCAGTCAAAAACATCCAAAGAAAAGTTGTCAAATATCAGGATATAATAGAGTGACAGCCAAATTATCTAGTTTAAGCAAAAAATTAAGATAATTGAAAATCATCACATTAGACTTCAAAATGTATGGTTTGATACACCTTTTGTGAGAGCACTCATTTTCATGTAGAAAGATGACAGAGTTGTCTTAATAAGGTCCATAAACTTGACTGTTTCTCAAATTTTTTGGTGGTCTTGTGTATTCAAAAAAATACATCTCTGATGTAGCTATTAGCACTGTTCTCTCTGTATTTTATTTATTTATTTATTTATTTATTTATTAATTTTCTCTCTGTATTTTTAAACATCAGTCATGTGGGCACACCTAGAACAGTGTTCTTTCCACATGATAGGTGCTAAATTGTGTCACCTTCCCCAAATTCATATGTTGAAGTTCTAATAACCCTTGGAGGGCAAATGCTTAGAAACAGGACATTTAAAGAGGTAACTGAGTTAGAAGATGCTAATTAGGGAAAGACTTAACTCAGTCTGAGATAAGGACACAGACATGTATATGTACATATATATTCAGTTATATATGAAAAAAACATGAAGACACAGAAAGAAGATGAGCATCTTCAAAACAAAGAAAGAAACCTCAAAAGAAACCAACCCTTCCTGGGCCTCTGCTAGCAGTGGGTTGAGTGCCGCACTGTGAAGCATCCACAGCACAGCAGTGCAAGTTCGATTCCCGGACAGGGAGGGGGCCCACATGGCACAGCAGACCTCTCCTGCCTCGCTCACTGCTCCCCTCAGCAGTGTATTTCTGTCCATCTGCCCATTCTGCTCCCCAATCTGTCTCCAGTGAATCTTCTCACCTCTCCTGACTTTGGCCTTACCCCAGCTCTTGTATGCATAAATAAATAAATCTTTAAAAAAACAAACAAAAAAAAAAACAACCCTTCCAGTACCTCTACCTTGAACTTCTAACCTCCTTGATTGTGAGGGAATCAATTTCTGTTATTTAAGCTACCCAGTCTGTAGTACTACATTGTTATGGTTATTCTAGAAACTATTACACTACCACATTACAAAAGAATACATACAGAAGAACATCAATATCTCCTTTTTATTTTCTCTTGTTAACTTTTTATGTGTTATATAATTTGAGATGATCTACAGCAATGTGATTATAAAGTGAGAAGAGTGAACCAGCAGATGAATTTCCATGGCACAATACTGAAGAAGATCCTAGGGCCCTCCTCTTCTGAGAGGGGCACTTCCCTGTAACAGACCTTACAGACCAGTCATTTGACAAGACTTTGGATGACACTCACATGACATCCTCAGATTTTTTTTGTCAGAAGCTTAGCAAGTAATCCTGAATCTTCTATTCTAATAATCTTAGAATATTGGCACCAGATATTTCAGAATATTGACACAACTTAGAAGCTGTGATATCAGCTATTGGAGGGAGAAGACCATTGGATCCAGAAGTCAGACTAAGCTGAGTCTAACTAGTGTCTGAAATTGGGCAATGTCCTTGTTTGGTGTAGTAATTATGTACATTGTGATTCACAAACATGACCTCTACTGGAATGCTCCGGAGAGACTTTTTTTTTTAAAGATTTATTTATTTATGCATAAAAGCACTTGGGGTACAGGCCAGAGGTGTGTGTGGGGGGTGAGAGGATTCACCACAGAGAGCAGGGAGCAGAACAGGCAGATCAACGGAAGTACACTGCAGAGGGGAGCAGCGGGCACAACAGGAGAGGTCTGCTGCACCATGTGGGTCTCCTGCCTGGCCAGCAGCAGGGATCAAACTCGTACTGCAGTGGCTGCGGTTTGCTTCATAGTGTGTTGCTTAACCCAATGCGCCACCAGGGAGGCCCCTGGAGAGACTTTTAAACTGAGAAAACTTGGGACTTACTTCTAGACCTGGTTCTCAAAATTTTTTGAAATTCAAATCGTCTAGCAGACTTTAAAAGTTGTGCTAAGTAGACCCCATCCTCTGGACATTCTGTTTATATTGGTATAATTAGTTTGTAATCTGCTCCTGGCATTGAGATTTTTAAAGCTCCCCCATTTAAGGATAACATCTCCTGCCTAGGCAACATAATTTAATTGGATTGGGGAATAATATGAGCATTGGTACGTGTTAATTCTCCAGATGATTCCAAGGAAAATTAATTTCCCAGTTGATACCCATGTGTAATGATAGTATGGAAAAATAAAATAATGTCCCTTTCAGTTTTAACAATTTACAACTTTGGCACTTTACTAAATACGAGACATTTCAAAATGAAATTTTTATATATCTAAACAAGTTTATTTACTCATATTTTTAACAGTCTAACTAGAGAGCATGAATTTTTAGTTCTTCTGTGAGTTAAATACCTTTTTGAGAGTTTTCCTTGTGCTAAGACAGGAGGGAGGCACTCTATAAAAATGGGTTACCATCCCAATGCCAGCTTTATGATGGATGCAATTATTTCAGGAAGGAGCACGTGCATCAAAGATGAAGGCACAAAACATAATTGCTTCTATGATAGTAATTTAGTTTCCTAGGGTAAAGATTCAAACCAGCATCTCCCATTAGTCTAACAACAATTACACAGTTTTCCCTTTCATCCATTTCTTTCAGGCTTTTCTTATATTTGAAGCTTTCTAAGGGGTATTTGAGTGATCTAACATTAACCACCCACACATTGTATTTACCACTATTATTAGCACA
The DNA here is from genome assembly GCA_019455555.1 of Galemys pyrenaicus. Lineage (NCBI taxonomy): Eukaryota > Metazoa > Chordata > Mammalia > Eulipotyphla > Talpidae > Galemys > Galemys pyrenaicus. Next base: position 4,258,489 of record JAGFMF010011523.1, read on the forward strand.
GTGGATGATCTTTACAACTTAGTGAAGCTTCAAGAAGCATTACTACTGATTTTCCTTAAAAGTAACTCTAAATCATTTGCTATTTCTTTCAGTATCTCCAAGGAAGAATTATTTTCAGATGACCTTTCAATGTCTTATACCTTAAGTTTAAGAATATCTACAAGCAGTAACATGATATAAATTCATCTTGAACTCTGAATAGTTACATTTCAGTTTATATAAATACATATATTACATATTAAGAAAGATTAGAAAATATACTATAACAAGGGGAAAATATGATGGAATAAGGTCCCACAAACAACTACATAAGTATCAGAAGGGAATTAGTTTAAGGAAGAGACTAGAACTGGCTTATAATCATTAATGAGAAAATTTATTAGATTTTGTTTGCATAAAATATGTAAAATTCTATATATAACCTCTACAAAAGTAAATTCACTGTTAGTCTAATATAGGTGTTTGTAATTGAGGAGATAGTCATTTTACTCAATACATTACTAATTGAATCAAATTTTTAGTATTAATTTCTAAAAATATATTGTAATGCTAGTAAACACATTTCATTGTGTTTGATATTAGTAGCTAAACAAAACACATCCAGCAGGAAGTAGCCAACTATACCATATGTGGAAAAGTTGAAAGAAAAGTGGAAAGAGAATTACACCATGTCATCAAAATGCCATAAAAGACTTGCATGTAGTCAGCAGAAGGCATATATAAAGGAAATTTAAGAGCCTGCTATGAGAATACAGTGAGGCCCTGGTCGCTGATCATAAGAGTTATTAAGGCTTAGGCTAAAAAACAGTTGACAGGAAAACTATGGAAGGAACTTACATAGAGAGAGTTAGGTTTATGACAAGGTACACAAATATTATCTATCACCTTCTGCAATTCTACAATCTAATGAAAAGGCAATTGTGTTTGGAATTTTTGAAGGTATAAAAATCACCAATTACCCTAACATTGTCTTGCGTGTCAAAACACCAAATGTTCAAAATATTAAACTTTTTCTTTTTCACATTAGAATAGCTACTCTCAATTTTGATCTTTAGGAACTCTGAAAATTGTTAATGATCAAGTGACTTTTTTCTTTGAGAAAAACATTTTAATACAAGACCTTCCATTAATAGCAAAGGGCTGCTGTTAGGATCACTGGTGTTTAGTTTTCCAAAAAAAAAGCTCATTTCATGAGTAAGAAAGAAAAAGAAAATATTATATCATTTCTTTCATATGTGGAATATAAAGAAACAACAAAAAAAAAACACAAACCCTTAGACTGACAGCAAAACAGTGGTTATAAGAGGGGAAGGGGTTAGTGAGAGAGGAACTGGTAGAGGGTGCTAAGATGGTACATGGAAACTTGACTGTTGGTGGTGGGAGTGGTGTGGTATATACATTTTTCTAGGTATGAATTGCAATTATGAAATTTAGATAGTATTGAAAATTAGTGTTAATAGAATAAAAAAACAAAATTGAAGAAATTCATCTCAATTTAATAGCAAGGAATTTCTCTTCTAAGAGAACTGATACTTCACCTTAAAAATATGAAAATAATGATCAATTTACTGTAACACATTTTACAAGAGAAACAAAGGGAAAACTTTTCTTAGATCAATCCATTAAATAGATTTCAACACCTTTAAGTATGGAGAAGGTTGGAGTCCCTTCCTTTTCTCTCCAAAACTCCAATGCTAGAAAGAAAAAAATCAAAACCACAGAGATTGATAAAGTAAAAATTAGTCCTAATCTCTATTTTTCTTTTTCTTTGGAGAAATCATGTTATGTGGTTTTTAGTTTTTCATCAACCAATAGAAATTACCTTCTACTATTATTCTTTCATCATTGGGAAGGTATTTCACTGACTTCATCTCTTGGGAATCATCTTGTGCCAACGTAGGTCTCTGGAGGAAAAGATCAGAAGAAATTAAAACAGCTTGTTCTTCCATCAAATAATCAACTTTTTGCTACTGTTTCTTGACATATTTAGAAACATTGAATAAAGAAAAATTTGATAAGACAAATTTTCCTGCAAGATTAAGTCTAGGTAGTTTAGGGGAAATATGAAGAAACACAACAGAAATATAGCTTAAAAAAAATAATATGCCTGGGCCTCCCTGGTGGCACTAGGGGTTAAGCATAGCAGTATGAAGCATCCACAGCCACTGCAGCACGAGTTCTTTGCCTGGCCAGAGAGCTGACCACATGGCGCAGCAGACCTCTCCCATCTGGACCACTGCTACCCTCAGCAGTGTATTTCAGTTAGTCTACTTGTTCTGTTACCCACTCTGTCTCTGGTGAATCCTCTCATAGTGCCCCCCCCCCACACCTCTGGCCTTTACCCCAGTTCTTGTATACATATATAAATAAATCATTGAAAAAATAATATGCCTACTTTCATTCCCACTTATTCCCGTGGTTAACATATTTAAATGACTTTTTGAAGATTTTAATTGAAAATCTTTTATATGCATTAATTTAGTCTTACTAAATGGAGAACATTTTACATTCCCACATACCAAGTGTCAACAGATTGCTTGGGGGAAATTTTCATTAAATTTGGGGATGACATAATTTTATAGAATCTCAGGTTGGAAGAGAACCAATTAATATTACACATATATTTTAGGAAAATATAATTTCATTTTAAGTATAAACCCCTTTATGTGTATAACTGATAACAAGGTTGCTTGCTTAAGATAATCCGCATTGATACAAACTCATCTGGACAGCAATATTTCCAAGTTAGGCCCTTCACCACTTAATCTTTTAGAATATAACAGTTTTGTAGACTGTTTTAAAAAACAAGATCAATTTGTGAGGATCAATTTTATATTTATGTATGTGGCAATTTGCTTTTCAGTGACCTGTTAGTAAGCACTATCTAATTTCCTGAGACTTCCTTTTTATACTTCAAGTCTGTGTGCAACTCCTTCTGCCGTGCCTTTCTTAATTATAATCACTGGGGCCACAGAATTTTTCTCCCATAATTATCATGTTATTGTACTGGGGGCAGGTAGAAAGCAGGTTATTTCCAAGTAAAGTTACATTTTTTTTTGCACTAAAATCTGGTCTTCATCTTTATCCATATATTTTTACTCTTTTCAATTCATACTTTACCCAAACAAGTTACTTCTTATTCAAAGTGTATACTTCATTCATATCTGTATTTCTGCCCCAGATCCTTTTTTCAATGCCTTTGTTTAGAGAATTCTTTTTTCAATGCATAGGATAGTTTAAATATTTCTAATTTTCCCCATTTCACTCCCCAAGTGCAAAAAATGATCCATGCCTACTTTCCATACTCATAAAATTGTTTTATATGTCTCTAATAACCTATCACATTGTACACTGTCTTTATTCTAAGTGATGTGGTATTATTTTGTAATTGGGCACCACCCTTCTCTAACTCTATCTCTCCTTTATCCCCAATAGTATTATTCCTGAAGGCCTTTCCATTTCCAGTGCCTGTTACATAAATTAACTATCAATAAATATTAATGTAAATTTATAATTCATTTTGATACTGATTAGACCATAATGAGTTTTTATTTTTATTAAAACAAAAATTTATTAAAACTTATTGTCATGAAATGTTAAAACTGGAAAGGTCCTTATAAATTATCTTATCCAATTTTTAGATTTTACATAAATTGAGGACTAAAAAGGATCAACTAATCAGTTCAACTGTATGTCAAGGACTAGTATATGTACCAGAGATAAGCGGTATGGTTAAATTAATTGTTTTTGTACAGTTTACATTCTGGTAGGACACAGACAATACACCAACAAACAAGCAAATGCTTAGAATATCATTTGATAGTGCTACCTGCTAGTGTCAGGTACTACTGTGCTACTCGTGATAGTGTCATGAGTAAATAAGTTAAATATTTTTTTCAAGTTCACACAGGTTGAATTTTACTCATTGTCTCCTGTGTTTCAGTTCCTTGTAATTAACAATTGCATCCTATCTGAAATCAAGCGCAGCTTTTACAAAACAAAACTGAAGTTATTCAATTTGGAAATTGAGCAACAGTCGGTATTGGTGATAGTAAACCATAAATAGTTATAACAAAGGCGTTCAAATAATTACAATGACTTAGCTAAGATAGAAATTTACTTATTTCTCACAATAACCCCAAGATTAAGAATCCATGCTCTTAAGGAGACTCTGCCTATAGTCTGTTATTCAAAAATTCTGGTTCCTTCCTTTATACTCTGCCATGCAGTGTGATCATACTGAAGTGTGAAGTGATGGAACAACACACACTCAATATCTTCAGCAAGAACTAGAAATGGCTCCATCACTTTTGAGTTAGTGTTTTTATGCCATTTTAGCTTTATTTAATGAAATGGCATAGCTAGCTAAATAAACTTTCCAAGTGAAAATTACTAAGAAAATAAATTGACTCGATCTTGAAACAAAGCATAATTATTTCCTGAAAATATTCTTTTTTTTTTTTACTTCAAACTTCTCTCTTTTAAAATCAGTGTGAATAACTTCATATAATCAAAAGTGTCCAGTGGACACAGTAATTTTATATGAACCAATATTTTTAAACGGATCATCTTTTCTCTTTGGGAACTTACTTTTGACTTCTTCTGTTCATTGGTCATGTTAATTTTCTGCTGAACCGTAACAAATTACCATGAATTTAGCAGCTTAAATCAGTTGTGAGATTTATTATTTCACAATTCTGTACATCAAAATTCAAGTACAATGTGATTTAACTGTGTTCCCTACTTAGACTTTTACAAGGTCAAAATTAAGGAATCAGCAGGCTGCATTCCTCGCTAGACATTCTGGGACTATAGCCAGTCTGATTCTTCTCTGGATCAAGTTCTTTATGACTGGGCATTCTTTACTTGATGTCAGGAGGGATGGAGAGACCAGGCAGTCTGCTCCTAGAGTCTGCTCAATTCTCTTCCCTTCCCTTTCTCTCTAACTCATCACCCTCACCCTTCCAACAATGGTTTGTTCTTTTTTTTTTTTTTTAAGATGTATTTATTTATGCATACAAGCACTGGGGTACAGGCCAGAGGTGTGGGGGGTGAGGATTCACCAGAGACAAAGCAGGGAGCAGACCAGGCAGACTAACAGAAGTACACTGCTGAGGGGAGCAGCGGACAAGGCAGGAGGTCTAAAGCGCCAGTGTGGGTCCCCTGCCTGGCCAGCAGCAGGGATCGAACTCGTGCTGCAGTGGCTGTGGTTTGCTTCATAGTGCCTTGCTTAACCCACTGCGCCACCAGGGAAGCCCCACCAACAATGGTTTGTTGAGTCTTTTTCTTCTTTTAAATTTCCCTGACTCCAGTCAAAGCGTATATGGCACTTTGTAATTTCTGCCTTTTTGTTCATTGGTTTACTATTTAAATTTAGAAGATCTATCTTATTATTTTTATTATTGGTGGGGGGTAGGGGTGTGTGAGCTGGAAGTCTAGTTTTTTTCTTTTTAGTTACAAAAAAGCTCATTAAAAAAGGTGATAAAACATTACCAAATAGTAGGTTGACAGACTTTATGACCTTCTGAAATTGAACACTATAAAGTTAGTGACTATCTCACATATCTCATTTTTCAGTATTCTTTAAGCAACTTTTCATGTATCTTATACAAATAACCAAGGCAAAAATTTCCTCAGCAGGGTAGGTAAGTCAAAAATATCTTTTATCCTCTTCATTTTTCAAGAGGTAAAAGGAATGCTGTCTGGAATGACAGGAAATGGAGGTACATTTGCTTGAAAAGGCCACTCAAAATAGTAAGAGAGATAGCATTCAACTAAAAATTTGTAAGTTTTCTTACAATACTGATTCTGTATCAAAATGTTAACTTCATAATAATCTATATTATTGTTTTAAATATTTGCTGTTTATTTCTTCACAGTATTATACCCTTAATTTACTTTCTGTAGTCTATTTTATGTAGTCAGAAAGAAAATATGAATTTGCCTCTTATTTGCTTAGATCTCTAAGTTTGGTATCATTTTATTTCCTCTTACCTATACCATCCAATTCATCCCATTGTTTCTAATAGAAAAATATACTCCAAATCTTATAGTTTTCCAATATTCTCAATGCAAAATTTAGTTCCAGTCTTTTATAGCCCAGAACAACTATTTCAATAATGTCCTGATTGCTCTGCTGGCTTTAATGCTTGTTCTCCTAAATCCATATTCCACAGAGTAGATCTTTCTAAAATATAAGTCAAAGCATGTCACTTCTTTACTTAAAAACTGCAATGACTTCCTATTACAAAATCAACTCGTTCCAAATTCCTTTACTGTCGTCTCCAAAATGTTCTATGATACATCCTGCCTACCAGGTGCCACCACACTTTCTTGATTCCCTCACTTTCCATGTAATAACACTCATCAGGTAACTGGTTTCTTTCTGACTCTTGGAAATGACAGACAGGCTCACTAACATTTTACTTTGCACTTACTGTGTTGCCATCCTCAAATGAAATGTTGCCACTTCCCTCCTTAACTTAGTTCTCTACTTCTTTACTCAGCCACTTATTTTCATGATATAAATTGCTTTATTCTAATTAACATGTTTATCTTCTTCCTCACATATGCTATTATGCAAATTCCTTGAAGATAGGGTTCTATCTTTCTTGCTTCCACTTTCTCCCAATCACCTGTAACATTGCCTAGCCCATAGCAAATATTAATGAACTCATTCATAGGGAACTTCTGTATCTTTAGGATAAATGTTATCCAGTTTAATATTAGCAATAAGAAATGTGATTAATTGAACACTGGATAAATGTCAGCACTGAGCTAGATAATTTAGTATATTATCTCATTTAAACGTAAATGTTCTGAACAAATATAAATATCTTTCACATTTTATAAATGAAGAAATTTGAGGTTTATGAAGATTGGCCTATTTGTCCAAGGTCACAGAATAAGAAAGTACAGAGACTCAAATGTGCTCATGTCTAAAATTTGAGATTCAACTATATCTCATTATATAAACTATATTCTTTTTCACCTCAATCTATTAAATCATCCTAAAATTTCTAACAAAGTTTAGCAAGGTAAGGTCAAACTTCTAGTTGTGGGTAGTATCCAAGATTGTAATAAATGAAAACTACATGACTTTAGTGTTTAACATGTCAGGCAAGCCAATCCTTAGCCACATACATGAGGATTTCTATTTCACTAATTCCTCATGATTTTCATTTATTCTATTTAATATAGTTGATTTTCAATATAAAACTATAACCAACTCAACCAGAAATCACATTCAGTTTTTAGCCTCCAACATTTCTTATTCACAGCAAAAGTGCACCCACTAGTTTGAAGTCTTCTATTACCTGCTATTGAAAACTACAGGAACTGAAACCTGACCTGTATCTCAGTGACTGACACTGCTACAGATAATGTTGAATAATAGCAGCACTTAGACTTGATGCCTCCAATTGCTATTCTAGACAGTATAGAAGGGGAAGCACAGATGGCACACTTTTCTAAACAAAAGGTCAGTATTCCAAATGTCTTTAAAAATTTTCTATAAGTAATTCTTATATATTTTTCCAGAAAGTACACATTAAGGAAAGGAATCTGGTATTCTGAGTTTGTCCCATGTTGTCTGAGTCTTATGCTTATTTTGTCCTTACTACCTTTCTCATAAAAGTGATGCCAAAACCAAAGTTGTGGTAGTGGTTTAAATCCAAAAATGGTTGTTATCTTGATCTACTGTATGAATCACTCATTAATAAATTCCTCATCTAAACTATAGCAACTTTTTAAGCATTGAGAAAAATAGCATTTAATATATAAAGTCAGATGAGATTCTTTTGTCAAGTGGGAATGAAAAGTACTAGGACTCAAAATGCAAAACAAAGCTATCTATTTTGTCATGAAAAAATATATGGACAGGTAGCAGAAGTCAATATAAAAGCTGGAAAACTAAATTTAATAAAATATACCAGCAGGTAGTCCTTTATAGAACAACACAAAAAGAACACAAACTAAAAAAGAATCTTCAGAATATCTAGGGATTTTCCACAAGAAAATGCAACTAAATTTTTGAATATTAAAAATTGATTGATCTCATGTTCATTCTAAGAAATCTCCTAACAAAATAGTATTATAAAATATGCAACTGATACATTTTTAAGATTTATATCATTCTGAATGTAAAAAATGAATATCCTAGGTGAAGGTAAATTTCTATTATTTGTTTATTGCAGTAACAACACTGGATCCCATGCTTTAATTCTTCCACTTTCTGGAGTAATGCAATTTATACACATGCACAAATGTAGATTTCTAACATTAGAGTAGGAGCCCTAAAAATATGAATCTTGGACTTTGCTCCCTGAGAAAAAGAAACTCTTCTCCCCTAGTGATTTACAATTCTTTGGACTATAAATGGCTGCTCCAGGGTTGCATGTCCCTCTAAAATAAACATATTAAGTAAATCTCCAAATTGCTCAGGAGATCATCTGACTACTCAATTATTCTTTAACTCCCAAAGATTGTTCTTAACTTATGTACGATTAGTTTTTGCTTAGAAAACTCAAACAGTAGAAGTTATTCACATCCTAACAACAGTTCATAAAAATAGATTTAATAACCATGGATCAAACAGTAGGAATTTATGCAAGTCATACAAATTATATTTTCAAAGAAGAAATTATAAATAAGTACTTTCAATAAGTTAACAGAAAGAGTAAATGTTCGTATTACAATTGTTTATCACAAAATGGTCCCCCAAAAAACCCACTGAACAAAAAATATTTCCCATTGGAAATTTTAAAATATTATTCTAATCAAGTTAAGGTTAATAATTGAAATAGACTTGTGTTGCCCCAAATGTCATATATTATAGTCCTAATATCCAGTGTATGAGAATGTGACACTATTTGGAAGTAGTGTCATTACAGTAATTAATTTCAGTAAGCTGAGAAAAGGGTAGTATAATAAGAAACCTTACAAAAGGGAAAAATTTGGAGACAAGAATGCTGAGAGGGAAAACTATGTGAAGAGATCCAGAAAGAAAATAGCCTGCTATGTATATTCCAAGAAAAGAAACCTGAAAATAATCCTTCAGTCACAGGATTGTGCAGAAGGAATTAATTCTGCCAATACCCATTTTGAACTTCTGGTCCAAAATATGCTTTTGTTACTATGTGTGTGAGTGTGTGTGTGTATATATGTACACACATACAGAGATATATACATACACATATATACTAGCAAAAGTATATTTTGGACCAGAATATACACACATATTTATATTTTATATACATGTATGTATATATTATGTGTATATATGCATGTATGTATATATAATGTGTGTATGTGTATCCCAGCTGCTTCCCTATTTGGGAAGTCCTGTTTGTGGAATATAGAGAATTGTAGTCCAAGGAACTTTAGATCTTATGGTTGGATATGGAGATGAGGATGAAGTTCATGCAGGATATCATTTACTAGCTTTGAGTTTGCTCTTCACTGTTCCTCTATGTTTGTTTGATTATTTACCAGCCTAGAAGAACCCACAGGGTACAAATGATTTCCTTTGCACCCTGACAATTTGGTAAGCTATCCAGGAGAAACTTTATAGGCTGGACACTACTTCTCTAAGTTGCCTTGGAAAGAGATCCTGGAAGTCTGTCAAGATCTGGCTAAAAGAAACTGCTATACAATATAGGCCAAAGCTTAACTTTGGATCCACCTACAAGAAGGCCTCCAGAAATTGGTCACACACTGTTTAATTGGACTGATCTATTCTAGGAATGAAAGACTGGTTCTACGAAATAATTGACTTCCAACTTCTAAATTGCAGAACTTCTTGAGGAGTTTTAAAAGTGGGACTATAAGAGAGCAAAAATATGCCACCCCAAAACTTGTCTTTTGCAAGAAGTTTTTTTCATGGGAGGGTTTCTGAAGATGGGGTGGAAATTACTTTTGATGTTTACATCTAAATTTCTCTCTGTAAGAGTCTTTTCCAGGAAGGCTTAATCCTTTTAGTTCTTCTCAATGGAGAAGGCAGAAGAAGCTTTGTTTTCTCCAATAAATGCCCTAAATGACTTCTACTTCCATTCCCCAACCTCCCTTGCCCTAGTTAAACTATTTCAGATGGGTTTCTCCCATATATACAGGAGGTAAACATGTTATTATTAAGCTTCTCCATGACATTTTCTCTTTAAAAGGACTTTAAAAACAGAGTGGTAGGGGATTAACTTCCTTCTAAAAATATACATCAAATAGGAATCTGCTCCGGGAATATTCTGAAACTTCCTTCTACAAGTACCCTCATGCCAGGAACATTACAAACCTTACTAAGATACCTGGTCAGGAAAGAGCACTCTTCTAAGTCCACTCTCATTCTTAACAGATTTTTAAAAATCAATGATAAATTATGCCATGTTGATTTTCTAAGACTAAATCTAAGACTACTATAACCACTTTTCTAAAAAACTATAACAAAATATAGGAAGAATAAAAAATATAATTATGCCTAAAATGAATAATTTTAAAGATTATTTCTAAAATGCCAGTGAAAAATGAATAAATAGCCAATAAATATCAATTGAGCTTTGGAGAAAACTCTGAAAAGAAAGGATAAAGAGATAACTCATGGGTTTTCTAGTTTAAACTACTCATGGGATTCATAATCCAAGAGAAACTTCCTGTAATATATCTGTTGAATAGTGACACACAAGCCCCCATAAGGAGATTCACCAGTGCCATTTGGAATTCCACTCAGAGTACCAAGCTCTCCCAGGCTTCCTGTCCTCATCTGGCACTGTGAGATCCTAGTTTGCATTTTAGTCCTAGAACTGTGCATATATCTTGGTCATGGTGCTACTTACTGAGCATGAGTCATCAGGAGCTGCTTCCTAAGTACCTCAACACTATGACAACAATATAATTTTTCATTTAATCTTGAAATGAAGAATATCATAAGATGCAAAAAAGAAGGAATCTGCTTTAGAACTGTCACTTCTCAAGGGCAAGTTAGGGCAGGGCCAATAAAAAAAAATCAACCAACATTATTTGGAATTATTTCAAAAATCTTAATGAGAAACTTTTATATGAGAAATGGGAGAAGAAATAGAATATAAGGAAAATTCCAAAACCAATAACATAGACAGGAAATGGGGAAATTGGTAAAAACCTGAGAGGACTGTGTAGGACAGTGACTTCACATGAATTTCAGAGCATGTATAATATGAAGTGAGAGGTAAATAAAATATATGTTAAAGACAATTTTCTGCTTGAGTATAAATTATCTAATAAAATTGCTGGGTTGCTGTGACTCATTTAATTCAGAGATAAAATTTGTGTAAAGTTTGACCTAATTGAAAAATCCTGTTATAATTCTGTTGATGACTCACATTTTTGCACTTCTTGATGGGTGAAAGAAATAAAAATTCAGCTAGACAGGGAAGCATCATTTTATGCATTCTACTAGCTCTCAGGAACTAGAGTATCAGAAGCTGGTGTAACTGTGGAACAGGTTTTTTTTTTTTTTTTTTTTTTTTAACCATGCAACCAAAATTCAAAAAATTCTGGAATTAAACAGTCACCAATGGGGGAGAAAAAACTTCTGGTAGAGGAACATTGTGATTTTCATCTCCTCATTGAAATGCTTTGGATGAGAATTATCATTGATCCCCAGTTTACAACAGAGAAAACTATCCTATGAGAACCACTGCTTTCTGGAGTAACTGGAGTCAACCTTAGCATGCAAGCCTTTCCCATATACACCTCACCTGGCCACTTCTCAGATTTTCACATTGATCTCTCATTCTGGGCTATGGGGATCTATAAGGATGTTTCAAATAAAAGATCCCCTGTTCTTAGGAAAGACTGAAAAATATGGTTCATTATGGGATAGTTAAGGTGATATTTAGCTGGGACTGTATATATTTCTGGGACCAGTGGCATCAGCACTACCCAGGAGCTTGATAAACATGTGGATAGTTACTGAATCAAAATCTGTATCTTAACAAGATCTGCAGGTGATTCATACATGCATAAAGAAAACTTATTTTAAATTTAATGAGAAAAGTTTTCTCATCTATTCATTGTTGCTACCCTAGATTCTAGCATCTAGAGGGAACTCTTTTGTTAGAAGAATAAATGAATACTTAGAGCGGACCTTTTTCAACTTTTACTTAAATATTTTTAAAAGATATTAATTCTTATTTAAATTATAACTATTGTCCAGGATTAGCCAAATAGATGCTGAACATTTGGAATGAGCCATGCATTCTGCTTAGTTGTAGAGGCTGGAATGATATATAATTATTTGAAGAACATTAAGACATACCAAGAAACAAGTTCTCTTTAAAAAAAAAAGATTTAAGGCCAGAGTCCTGGGAGGTGACAGGATTCACCAGAGACAGAATGGGGAGCAGAACAGGCAGATGGACTGAAATATACTGCTGAGGGGAGCAGAGGGCCAAGCAGGAGAGGTCTGCTGTGTCATATGGGTCACCCCCTTGGCCATGGCAGGGATCAAACTCGTGCTGCAGTAGCTGCAATTTGCTTCATAGTGCATTGCTTAACACACTGAACCACTGGGAAGGCCCCAAGAAACAAGTTCTAATTAAAAACTCTATGTTTAATTACCTGAAAAATACATTGACATTTAGATATTTAAAAATGTTATGTAACAGTATAGGATGATAACAAAAAAAATAGATGGTACCAAGTGTATGATAAATTACAAGGAAAATAAATTCTGTTGGAGTTCAGAAGAAATCATTAATTTCTATGTGAACAGTACAACAAAAGGAATGTTTACCTTGTTAGTGTACATTTTCCAGTAGAGTAACACAGAAGCCAAGATTCAGCTGATGATGGTGATAATAATACAAGGTCATGTTATTATGAACACTTACTATACACTAATCACTACTATGAACATTTTACATGTATTAATATGCTTAATTATCACATTAGTAGAGGATAATTACTGACAATCTGCATATGAAAAAACTGAATCATGGAATAGTTTATTAATGTGTCCGAGTCCCTGTGGTCAGTAAGTGGGAGGTGATTCAATGTGACTAATAGGCCACCAGTGTCCACTAAAAATACTGAAATTTTCCTGGTGGAAAGCTGGGACTTTTTTCTTGGACTGGTATGTAGGTGGCAGGGAGGACAATGGATAGATTGGAATGCCTGCAGCTGAAAAGTAGACAAAACAGCACGGGCTGACTCAGGTTACTGGCAACCATGTAATGACTTTGAGCATAGTGAGTAACAAATCATGACTCTGGTTTTAATAAATCAATGAAAAAGAGGTGATGAAGCATAAGCACAAGGAGAAAAGGCTGATTCTCAGTCACATTAACTTGGATTTGAATCATCACTCATACACTTATCACTTGTGAGATAGTGAACACCTTACCTGTGATCCTCCCTTTCTTCAAACATCGCATAAGGTGGGTATAAGAATTGAGAGAAGGGCCTCCCTGGTGGCGCAGTGGGTTAAGCAACGCACTATGAAGCAAACCGCAACCACTGCAGCACGAGTTCGATCCCTGCTGCCGGCCAGAGAGGGGTCCCACATGGTGCAGCAGACCTCTCCTGCCGTGCCCGCTGCTCCCCTCAGCAGTGTGCTTCCTTGATCTGCCTATTCTGCTACCCGCTCTGTCTGTGGTGAATCCTCTCACCTCCCACACCTCTGGCCTGTACCCCAGTGCTTGTATGCATAAATAAATAAATCTTTAAAAAAAAAAAAAAGAATTGAGAGAAGGCACTTAGTACATTAGAACTATTTTTTCAGAATTATATTAGTAGTCAAAATTTTCGGGTAATCAACAAAATTGGGACCCAAATTAAACCCAATTTAGTAGTTTCAGTCTGTCTCATCTCTGACAAAAGAGATTCACCTTAAGGATCTGAAGTCATTGTCCTAACTAGATCACTCATTATATTAAAGCTTTATAGCCAATTTTCTGCATAGGCCTTCTCTTTCTACCCTACCTAAATATTCTAACTGGGCTTCTTAATTTCAGTTATCTGAAGAAATACAGGGTTAAAGCAGTTTTTTTAAAGAGGCCCAGATAACACTAAATGTTTTCCCCCCTCTCCAAATGACTCTGTGCAACGTTATATATGTGGCAGTACAATAAGCATGGGATAATTATAAATTGTGCATATGATGTCAGAAGACTATTATTGTGACATTTTAAAGACAATGTTTTCAAAGCACTATAAAGTCAGAGTAAGTTAAATTTAAAACTCCAGCTTGGTTCCACATAAATTATGGAGTTGGTCAGTCATGGAGATAAAATTACATTTCGAGTTCCCACTGGCATTATAAGTGAAACTGAAAATTCTCACACTGAATAACAGGTGTCCCAGATTCTTAATGTTGTTGTTTTCTGAATTAAAACCCAAGTCATGAGTTCTAAAATAAGATCTTTCTGAACCTGAGAGAATTATTGCAGTTGGTTAATAACCTTCTTATTTTCTACTAGGGAGCAACCATGGCTTGACAGACTCTGGCTCATTAAGGAATAATCATATTTTCTGTGATCTAAATTGAGTTTAAACTCATGTCTGCATTTGGTTTTAATTTTTTGACCTTCATTAATAAATTTTCATCTATATTGACTGTGAAGTGAAATTTGAATCATAGTTTGACATTTCCTTCATTACTGTGAAAAGCATAAATACCTTCAACAATATATCATACACACCTGGAAATAATGTCTTTTGCAAATATTATTTCTACTTTATTCTAGCTAGGTTCAGATTTAATTCATATATGGCATTAAAATAGTAAAATAATTATAAATCTATAAAATTTTCAAAAGCATTATAACTCTATAACTGTCATAAAAAATAGCACATAAAAATCATTAACCTAATTCAATAATAAAATAGAAGGAACAATAGCTAGAAAAGGAATTGGTGATTCCCCTTACCAGTTCATGAAAGATATGCCATTTATTTCTGAAGATTTTTTTTTGTTTGCTTGTTTTTACTTTTAAATCAGAGCAAGCAATCACACCAAAAATTATTAAAACAGAGGACAATAAGAGAGTGTAGAAAGATTAAAGAATAACGTAGCATATATAAAGTGTTTTAGTCATTAACACAAATGTCAGTATAATTCAAGAGATAGGTTGTAATCAAGAGTTGCTCAATCAGTATCTTATTTAGCAGGCAGCATATTTTCCTGGGAAATGTCCCTGAGTATCATTATAATTACTATAGGTATGCATTTTATATCTCTATCTTCCTGATTTACTTTCAGAGTACAGATGACACTTACATACAAAGCACTAA
Organism: Galemys pyrenaicus; assembly: GCA_019455555.1. Classification (NCBI taxonomy): domain Eukaryota; kingdom Metazoa; phylum Chordata; class Mammalia; order Eulipotyphla; family Talpidae; genus Galemys; species Galemys pyrenaicus. The sequence goes on from JAGFMF010011523.1 coordinate 4,273,750, forward strand.
GCATTCAGCATCACTAAAATAAAACAGAGATATGCTATTCTTCTAATAGAATGGAAATAGTACTAAGTAGGAATTGTAAGAAATAATTAGTTGAAGAGATGGTTTAGTTTCCCTAATACCTAATCTCTAGAAAACAAGTGCAAACATAATCTGCCTTCTTTCTGTATGTGTTTGATGAGTCTCACAGAATTCATTTAAGAAAACAGGCTTTGAGTTACATACATACAGTCATTGAAACAGTAGAATAATTATTTTGGTCCATTTCAAAGATCCTTTGGAATCTTAAAATCCTTTGGAATATTAAAATATTATTATTTTAATATTTTATTCTGTATTCCCTCCTGCTTCCTCCCCTTTCTGGTCTCGGGAAAATGATAGCTATTTCTCTGTCTCTGTCTCTCTCTGTCTCTGTCTCTGTCTGTATCTCTCTCTCTCTCTTTCTCTCCTCATTGAACACCTTTTAATTCCTGAAAAAGAAAAAAATAAAGAGAAACAAATTCTTTAGTCATTCTCCTTTATAAAATGAACCATAATCTACTAAGTCACTGTAAGCTAAAAAAATGGTTATAAAGACTTTTTTCTACTCTCAAACTTTAAAAGGAAGTTAAAAAGAAATGCCCAAAAGTAGATGACTGGATCAAGAAGATAAGATATATATATATACAATGGAATACTATTCAGCAATCAAAAAGATAAATTACTGCCATTCGCAGCAACATGGATGGAACTGGAAAGGATTATGTTCAGTGAAATAAGTCAGAAGGAAAAAGAAAAATAAGGGATGATTTCACTTATAGAAGGAATATAGGGGAAAAAATAGTAACAAAAACAACAAGAACCAAAGGGAGTAAACACAACATAACAAAACAAAACTAAATAGACAACTACAAATCAGAGACAGTCTGTAAGGGAAAGGGAGGGAAAGGGATTAAAACATGGGCATGAAGAGTACAAGGGACTATGGTGATGGTGAATTGGTGGTGGAAATACTTTGGGGACTACACTTGAGAAAAGTAAATACTGTAAAAAAAAATTAAAAGAAATGGCACACAGGTCTTTGACTTAGGTCAAAGACAGATATCAATTTAAAATGTTTCAACCTGGATCTTACAGGTATGATTGTCCCACTTTTTCACACAATGTATTAATCTTGCTACAGATTTTGATCTGGAAATTTACAAAATCATTTCTCAAGATGCAGGGAAGTTATCATGATAGGATAAGATCACACTTATATTGCCAAATTCCCTCCCCTATTCATTTTGTGTATAGTCTTCCTGCCCACAATGAGACTCGGTCACATACATTGCTTTGACCAATGACATGTGAGCAATAACATGTCACATATATCATTCTATGCCACATCTCTCAGAAGTTTTAAATAGGTGTACAGTCTTCATTTTGTGTATAGTCTTACTGCCCACAATCAGACTTGGTCACATACATTGCTTTGACCAATGACATGTGAGCAATAACATGTCACATATATCATTCTATGCCACATCTCTCAGAAGTTTTAAATAGAGCTTCATGGTTCAACTCATTTTCTCTAATGTCTGACCTCTTCCATAGGAATAGCATAACCCAAATTGTGGTTGTTGATTAAGGTTTCTTAAATGAATAGATATGGGGAGCCAACGGCAGTCCTCATTTAGAGAGAGAAAGAAAGAAATGTTTCTTCTCGGAAACTACTGAGATCTTAGAGTTGCTTGTCACTGCATGGAAGTCCATAGAATTAGTAGCTGACACTGGAATTTTTGGCTTAAAAGACAAACAGAAAAACTGGTGCTGGCTACAAGCTGCATTCAGAGCTTTGGATAGAAAGGCAACCATTATTATGCAGTACAATATGACTCTTTCCTATGATAATTTGAAAGACATAAAATACATTTAATGAATTTTGGACTTTGGGCAAAGAGTTCTAAAATAGTATTTAACCAGCTGGATGGGTTATTTCTACAATAGATAAACACAGAAATAAATCAGCCTATTTGCAAATAGGCTTGAAAGAAAATAGAATATGCCAGGCACTCTAAAACTAGTGAAGTTTGAAATGAGACTGTTTCTTACCTACCATCAGAAAAATATGTAAGAAAGAAAAATGCTTGGGACTTTTAAAGCTGATTAAGACTCATTTTAAATCAAATTCTGGCTCAGATAAAAGACCTTATGTCAAGGTCTCTGATTGTTTTAAGGTGGTCCCAGTGAATGGTTTCAGTTGTATAAAGTAGCTGAGAGAGAAAAGAGACAAAGTTCTTAGTCTCACAGAAGTCAAAAATACATCTAATTATGTATTTAGATTAATTTTTGAAAATGAGGGAGAGTAGAAAAGAGGAGAAGAATCAGAAAGAAAGATGGCTACTGACACACAGAGCATGATAGAAACAAAGGAAGTGTTTTCCTTTCTAAATATTACCATTGCCTTCACTCTGAGTGAAATGAAACTGATAGCTAGATTTGTAAGTGACCTTTAGACATTCAGTGTTCTGGGTCGAGAAGCAGGCTGGAAAAATTACTTATTCATCTCCACTCAACCCCCAAGGAAAGTATATTTTCCAAAGTCTGGATTGGCTAAGGCCAAGAAAGAAAATACAAGAGAAATTCTATTTAGGGTGAATCCTCCAGAACTACAGACAATGACGAAATGAGGAGTTACTCTCAAAGAGAAGAAATTGGCCTAATTAAAGTACATTTGCCATTATCAGTTTTGGAAGTTTTTATATTATTAACCCAGTAAAATTATCATCCTTCCCATTGATGAATGGGAAGGTTAACTGATATGTCTAGATCCACCATTATTTGCTGTGTGTATTTTTGTGTATGTGGACACACAAATTTATGTTCTTAGAAAAATTGAGAAGGCATAACAAGATATGAATTAGGCTTAAAGATTCTGGAATACCACAAAAGACTCCAAACAACCAAAGTAATTCTTGAGAAAGAACACCTGGAGGCATCAGACTTCTTGATTTCAAACTATATTATAAAGTTACAGCACAATGGAGTAGCATAAAACCAGACACATAAAACAATTTGAACTATTGGGGCTCTAGACAGGCCACCCTAATGTGTATCAAGTTGCTTATTGATTATTTTTCATTAAGTTACTTGATGAATAGCCAATGCAAGAAGGACACTGACTCTCCTCTGTTCCCCAGAAAATAGGAAACAATTTTTATGTGAAAGTATCCTCCCTGCTCCAGGAGATAGAAAGACATCCTTATCACCACCAACAAGGAAGTTTTGTAAATATACTCTGCTTAGTTCGTCATTAAATTACTGTTCAAACCTTAGTTTCTTTTTCCTGTCAATTATAAGTTTATTGTTTGTCTGTCTAAAAAGTATATAAACTGCATGCTTTAATCATTTCACAGGTCCCAAGTCCATGGGCTTCTGTGCTCACAAAATTAAATTTGTTTTTTTCTCCTGTTAATCTGCCTTGTGTTAATTCAATTGTTAAATAGCTGAACCCAGGAGGTTAGAGAACAATATTGCACACCCCCACCCACACACACACCAGAATAGAGAGCTCAGTAATAAAGCTGTGCATATATGGTCAACTGATCTTTGACAAAGGCAGCAAAAACACACAATGGAGAAAGATAAGTCTTTTCATTAAATGGTGGGGTGCAAAATGTGTATATCCACAAGTAAAAGATTGAAATTAGGCCTTTATATAATATAAAAATCAACTTAAAGTAGGCCTCCCTGTTGGTGCATTATGAAGCTATCTAAGCCACTGCAGTTTGAGTTCAATCCCTGGCCAGAGAAATAACCTGCATGGTGCAGCAGACCTCTCCTGTGGTACCGTCTTCTCCCCACAGCAGTATATTTCAGTAGATCTGCCTATTCTGTTCCCCACTCTGTCTCTGGTAAATCCTCTCAAACACACACTCCCCCCACCCACCCACCATTACACACACCTCTGGCCTATACCCCAGCTCTTGTATGCATAAATAATTAAATCTTTTTTCAAAATAAACTTAGAATGGACTAAATATTTTTTTTTAAAGATTTATTTATTTATGCATACAAGAGCTGGGGTACAGGCCAGAGGTGTGGTGGGAGTGAGAGGATTCACCACAGTGAGCAGGGAGCAGAACAGGCAGATCAACGGAAGTACACTGCTGAGGGGAGCAGCGGGCACAGCAGGAGAGGTCTGCTGCACCATGTGGGTCCCCGCCCTGGCCAGCAGCAGGGATCGAACTCATGCTGCAGTGGCTGCGGTCTGCTTCATAGTGCGTTGCTTAACCCACTGCGCCACCAGGGAGGCCCAGAATGGACTAAATATTTACGTATAATGCCTATAACTATAAAACTTCTACAGGAAAATTAGGGGTAAGTTTGATTTGGCAGTGATTCCTTGGATATGACATTAAAAGCATATGTATTAAAAGAAAAATCAACAAAAGGTACTATATAAAACCAAAAATCTTATTGAGTTTGGTTTTTTGTATGTTTTTGGTTGTAATTACCCACTTCCTTGAGCTTTCTTTTATTTTTTTATTTTCTTCTTTTTAATTTTTTTGTTGTAGTTGTTTATTCACATTCCTCCTAAAAGTGAAGCCATCTGATATTTTTCTCTTGCCTTCTGACTTGTTTCACTGAGTATAATTCCTTCTAGCTCCATCCATGTTTCTATAAATGGCCCTAGTTTATCATTTTTGATCGCTGAATAGTATTCCATTGTGTATATGTACCACATCTTCTTGATCCAGTCATCTGTTTTTGGGCATTTGGGTTATTTCCAGGTCTTACCAATTATAAATAGTGCTGCAATAAACATGGGGATACAGGTACTCTTTTGGATCGGTGTTTTTGTGTCCTTTGGGTAGATCCCTAGGAGTGGGATTGCCAGGTCATATTGTAGTTCCATCCCTAGTAGAATGAGAAACCTCCATACAGCCTTCCATAGTGGTTGGATTAACTTGCATTCCCACCAGCAGTATAGTAGAGTTCCTTTTTCTCCACATCCTCACCAACATTTATTGTTTTTTTTTGATGTGTGCCATTCTTGCTGGTGTAAGGTGGGACCTCATTGTGGTTTTAATTTGCATTTCCCTGATTATGAGAGATGTTGAGCATTTTTTCATATGCCTGTTGGCCATTTGTATGTTTTCTATGGATCAAAAGGTTAAAGACAGGCCAAAGGGAACATGGTGGGAGGGTGGAGGGAGGGGAGGGCAAAGACGGGGAGGAGGGCATAAAGAGCACAAGTGTCTGAGGTGATGGTGCATGGGTGAAATGGTGGTGGGAACTCCCTGGGTTCTACAAATATTGTCAAATACAATTAAATAAATCTAATGAGAAAAAATAAATTAATTAAAATAAATAAATTAAAACCAAAAATCTTTCGTAGAATCAAAAGTGAAATAGTGACTTACAGTAAAGGAGAAAACACTTAAAAATTGTAATTCTGATAAGTAGCTAACATCCAAAATGAATAAAGAATACCGACAACTTAATAGTTTAAACACTAAATAACAAGTTAAAAAAATGGTGAAAGGACATGAATAAACATTTCTCCAAAGAAGATATATAAATGGCCAACAGGTATATGAAAGAATGCTCAACTGCCTTCATCATCAGGAAAATAGACATCAAAACCACAATGAGATAATCATCTCATCCTTAAGGATTATAAAAGAAAAGAGCTATAAAAGAAAAGTAGTAGCAATAATGTAGAAATGAGTACTACTACACTGTTCACAGAAATGCAAAGCAGCTAGTGTGGTGTTTTCTCAAAACATTAAGTGATTCAGTAATCTAGATATAGACCCAAGAAAATTGTGATCATAATCTCATATATATATATATATACTCCCATGTTAATTGCAGTATTATGCACAATAATATATAGAAACTACCAAAATGCCCATCAGCAGATGAATAAAGAAAATACAGTTTATAATTACAATGGTAATTGTAAGTCAGTAACATGTGACGACATGGATGAAAGACATTATGTTAATGTCTTAACAATAAACATTAAAAACAAAAAATAAAGAACAATAAATATGTTTATTAAATGAAATAAGCAAGTCACAGAAGTTTAAATTACTTCAAGATTCTTCTTACATATTAATACTACATAATATTAAATATGAAACTCTTTAAATATTAAACTCACTACAATAAAGAATAAAATGATAATAGCCAAGAAATGGACAGGGGAGAGAGGTAAGGAATGGGGACTTATAGTTCAAAGGATATAAAGTGGAATTTATGCAATATGAATAAATTCTAGAGATATGCTATATACATAATGTCTACTGTTAACAATATTGTATTGTGCACTTGAAAACCATTACAAGGTAGATTTTGTCTTGTGTTCTTACCACAACTACATAAACAAATAGTTCTGCAGCTATAAATTAATAAATAATAGATGAATCAATACCATATTTAATAGAAATGGTTACATATCCTCAATATGTTTTAATTGTCCTCAATATTCTTACAGTTTCCTATATTATTAGTACTTAAATAAGTTATGGAGTAATTACAGACAAGTTATTTGTTTGTCAAAGAGCCATTTTCAAATATACAACTTTCTTAGAACATTGTATTTCTTCCTTTAAATTATTTGTCTGCTAAGACCCAACTATGATAAGACAAAAATTTACCTTAAAGTAAATTCCCTTTCTGATATTGATATAAATATATAATATAATCAATGGAGCTAAACAATCATATTTAGCTTTTCAAACTTTATAGTATGTAGTAGTCTTGATATTAAAATTGATAATGATTTTAATATCACATCCAAAATATATTTAAAAATTTTACATATGAAGTTATTGATTATGGCATAATCAAATGTTAAATAATTTAGATTTAATGAAAGATGTCTTGAGCCTTGAAAACTAAGATCCAGTGAACATATGTTTTTTTTTTAAAGATTTATTTATTTATGCATTTTATTTATTAAGCACTGGGGTACAGGTCAGATGTGTGGGGGGGCGTGAGAGGATTCACCACAGAGAGCAGGGAGCAGAACAGGCAGATCAACTGAAGTACACTGCTGAGGGGAGCAGCAGGCACAGCAGGAGAGGTCTGTCGAGCCATGTGGGTCCCCTCCCTGGCCATGTGGGTCCCCTCCCTGGCCGGCAGCAGGGATCGAACTCGTGCTGCAGTGGCTGTGGTCTGCTTCATAGTGCGTTGCTTAACCCACTGCGCCACCAGGGAGGCCCTGAACAAATGTTTTAACTGTAATCTTTGTAAGTTCTGTTTCCAAGTCTGGTCAATTATGAAGTCTTTCCTTAATAGGTATCACATAATGACTGTCTCAAGATATCTTAGTCATCAAATTTATCTCTATCTCAGACCTCTATAAAATATTCTTTCCTGAGAAATTTTATGACCATAAACAAAATGTTTGTCTGTGATCATAAACAAAATACTTATAGTCACTATACACTAGGTACGATGTTATTAAATATATAAAAATGAGCTCATTTATTCCTTAAATCGACCTTATAATACAGATACTATTATTTTATATATGGAGAAAATGAGACAATTTATTTTTTAAAGGTTTTTATTTATTTATTTGTTTGTTTGTTTGTTTGTTTATGCATATAAGAGCTGGGGTACAGGCCAGAGTTGCAGGAGGTGAGAGGATTTGCCAGAGGCAGAGTGGGGAGCAGAACAGGCAGATGGACTGAAATACACTGCTGAGAGGAGCAGTGGGCCGGGCAGGAGATGTCTGCTGTGCCATATGGGCTCCCTCCCTAGCCAGGGATCAAATCCTGCTGCTGTGCCACAGATGCTTCCTAGTGTGGCGCTTAACCCACGGCACCAACAGGGAGACCCAGAAAATGAGACTTTTAAAAGATTAAATTGCTTATCCAATATCTCTTTGCAGAGACCCAAATAATAAGATGCTAAGGTGAAGACACAGTAGTCTCTTCAGCATAGTACTTTTGATTCAAATATTTAGAATTGAATTCCAAGAAATAGATATTTCTAACATCTACCACATCTGAAGGTACAATGTAGGACACTTGTAGGCTTTCTCCTCCATTGTTTACTCTCACTCTAGTGCATCCTTGAGGATCCTAGGATATCACTACTCTTTTACGTGAAAATTCCTCATTCTCTACAGAGGACCAGTCATCATCCTTATTCTCAGAGAATAAGATTCTCACACTCTTACTCTTTCAGAAGTCTGCTTCTGGTGTGCTTCTGTTTGTTAATGCCTTTAAATGAGGCAATAAGAGACTTAAAAGTAGGAAACAAAAGAATCAAAATAAATTATAGAACACCAAACTCTGTGAAGAGGTGGTTGCCAACAGAAAGTAAATATTAAGGACTTAATAGGGAAAAATGAATTACTATCAAAAACACACTTCATATATGGCCTTAGTCCTGGTCCAGTCAATGATAGCTAAAATTAATTTTATGCTTCCATTTACTGATGCTGAGTCATGTATAGAACATAATTCTTTATCTGGTTGGATGTGAGATGATCAGTGAGTGGTTCTTTCAAATTAAGTTAAAAGTGAGTTTCCTTCTCAGGCTTACTGTCTGGAAGATCATTCTTGTTAGCTTAACTTAATGTTCTTTACCTTAATGTTTAGAAATTGTACAAGCTTATTTTTACCTTTTTTGTATAATATACAGTTTTAAGGGCATTTGAGGCTTTTGTTACATGAAAATACAAGCTCTAGGAGATCATTCTAACTCACTAATATCTCCTATTTTAAAGCAACAGGTAAATATTTGATAAGCCATTTCAATATTACTTCACTCACTGTATTAAGCATGGAGTCTAGTTTTTTTCATTGATATTTTATATATTACTTAGCTTACAGTCTTAATTTTCAGCTTAATTTTCCAATTGTTATATCACAATTATAATAACAATTTAGATTGTAGTTGCTTTGTCTTTCAAACAATATCTAGCTTATATATAAAGACTAGTTATCACTAATAGCCCATTGAAAATAGAGTAATGAACTACATCATTATAATTTATATTCTCTCTACGTTGTCACAAAAGAAAATTTCATATTTATTGTGTAAAAAAATTCTAAGTTAAAGAATGAATGATACACTGGTCTTCACCTGGTAGCAATGACTGGTCTTAAAGAGGTATTAGAATTTTAGTTGTTTTTAAAAGGTCTTTGAATTGAACAGTTGTTGTGAGCAGTTAAAGTAAATCGAATTGTAAATTCAATTAAAGAGTATTTTTTTTTATATCATCAAAATACGGACTATGCAGGACAGCCAGATTGTTGTATACTTATACCTTTACTATACTTGTACCTTTTTTATAATTATACCTTTTTTTAAAAGATTTATTTATGCATACAAGAAATAAGGTACAGGCCAGAGGTGTGGGGGGTGAGAGGATTCACAAGAGACAGAGTGGGGAGCAGAACAGGCAGATCAACTGAAATACACTGCCGAGGGGAGCAATGGGCAAAACAGGAGAGGTTTCACCATGTGGGTCACCATCCTGGCTGGGGATCGAATGTGTACTGCATTGGCTATGGATAGCTGCATTGTGCTGAAGCTTAACCACTTGTGCTACCACAGAGGCCCCTAAATTTACCTTTTAAATTAATGCTTTCTCGGTTTTCAGAATGAAAATATGGGAGTGGAATGAGGAGGTTAAATAATCTGCTTAGCCCTTTCGACTTCTAACAATCTTTACACTCACTTGCTATTAAAACTGAAAGGGAAAAGCTTCTGAATATAGCCTGATGTGCTCCTTGCTTACCAGTTGTCCTATCTCCATTAAAGCCTTGTCCTACAGATAATCAGAGTATGTGCATAGGTGGGTGATTTGAGAACAGAAAAGAAAAATTAAACTAAAACTGGTGCAGGACCCAGGCTTGCCTCGCCTTCCTGTTATTGAGCCCTCAGGCTAATAAGAATGCAATCAATCACCCCTGATAAACAGACCCTCCGCCCTGCAGGAGGTTCCTGTTTTTTGGCAGTGGCTCTAGAACCAGCTGATGGCTACACAGACATAGGGGACAGAAAAGTGACCTAGTTCTGGCAACCTGTGTGTGCACGCCCCCCCAATATAGACCAGCTCAAAACACAAACCCTGCTATCCTGTCCTGGTCGCCAGGACCTCCAATGCTCTCAGTTGGAGACCATGGCTCAAAATACTTCCCGCTTAGTGCATGACCCACAATAAGCATCCCTGCTGAAATCACAAATTATATGGGAGATTAAATAAATTAATTTATTGGTGAATGTCAGATAAAAACTTTTTTGGATATGTAACAAAAGAATCCAAATAAGTAAAGTTAGCCCATATCCATCATAGTAAAACCACCTACAAGAATCTTGAACTACTTGTTACCAGAAGGAATTATGTAGTCAGAGAAGGCAAGGGATGTGAGAGGGATGTACAGATTAGGGACAAAGTAGAGAAATCTATAATTCAACAATAATAGAGCCTCTAATACTCCTCATTCAATACAAATGAGATCTACAAATGAGTGGATCTACAAGGAAATGAAGACTTGAATAACACCATAAGCAAAGGTATATATATATGGAAGGCTCTACTCTGTTTGAGATGCTGCAGTAAGCAGTGGGGACACAGAGATAAATAGCAAATGACTCTTTTCAACAAGTTCCACAGTCTGGTATGGAAAATGTCAACAATTTGAGTCCAATTTGGTAAGTGCAATGAGTGAAATTCAAGATTCCTTGAGACCAAGGAAGAAAGGTTCCTAAACTAGTGTATATGCATTAGAGGGATATTAGGGTTGAATAGGGTCCATTGTGATTAAGTTTGATATGGTGGATCTCAAACTACATGTGATTTTGATTCCATATATATGGGGCTTGGGGAATTATTTTTTTCTTGGTTTATTTTATTTGCCATTTTCTCTCCATTGCCTATAACAGTGTATGGCTTATACCCACTGCTCAGATAAATATTCGATGGAAAAAAATTCATTACTTTCCTCTTTGATACTACATTAATTATTCTTACACATGAATTTATTCCACCAACAATTATTATGAACTTTGGGATCTATTTATATAGCTATTCCTTCAAATAGGAAAAAAACAATAAGTATACTAAAATTCAGCAACCAATACCCTTTGGAAATATCACTTCATGAAGCAAAAAATAATCCTGTGTCATTACTATTTTAACCCCATGCAAGAATCCACTCTTGAATCAGAATACAGTATCAGAATTGCACAGGTTCACTGGGATTTGCAGATAAGAGGTTATAGTGAGTACAAAAATAATTGTGAACGCCACGTGCAACTACAGAACAGGCCCAGAGAAAGGGTCCTCTTGACAAAGGAAAGAGCAAAACCATTAGTCATTCTATTTGCTATTCTTTTATATTTGTTTAATTGGTTGTTTTTCTGTTTTATATTAATGTAAAGTAGAATGGAATACATGACTTTGAAAATTTACACAAATTTTTCCCTTAAATGCCAGAAAATTAATAATCACTGAAAACTCTCCTGATCCATATTAAAAATGAGAGCTCTCACAGAAGTTCACTATCCCTGAACAAGCTGGTGTTGCAGAAATGTATCAAACAAACATGAAATCATTGAAAAGCTGGAAAAGGCAAAATGGTTAACAAGTTTTACCCTTCATAACTTCCTTATATTTACTTTATTGGGAAATAACATGTTTTAAGACTCCATTTCTTGGTGTTAGGTCATAATGGCCTTATAAAAACTGTGATTTCCTTTTCTTTATGAGTTTAGAAATTTCAAGGTTCTCCCTGCCGACCTATTAATTCATTGATGTTTTCCCCTGACTATCTCATTTTTATAAGAGACATATATTCATTTTAGAAAGCAGCAAACTAAACTCTGATAGTTACATTTTAGATAACATTTTTAATTAAATATTGAAATAGAATCTAAAATGAAAGATATTCATCCAATTTGCCTAGCTATTTGGTATGCTCTTGGCACTCTTGAAACTGCAGCTAGAATAACTGCAGTGTCTTAGTCATATGCTTGGTAACACTGTCTATTATGTTCTATATTTGTAAGAAAATGAGCATAATAAATCTCTTTTATAGGTATATATATTTCTCTTCATGTAGAGGAGAAAACTTCCACATTCTTAGATGTTAATCTGGACCATTGACTCAGACATGATATCCTAGGGGCAAATACAACACTTAACCAACAATATTTGGCTTCACATTAAAATTCAGCTTTCCTGATTGCAATGACGTTAATAGTTATTAAGTTTTAAAAGAAAATCTTTAAATATAAGAATTTTAGATATTTTGTATAAACAAAAAAGTATACCACACATGCTATGACCTTAGCTAACTTGCAATTCTGTCCTAAAAATTCTTCAGTGACTCATTTAAATCCTTTCTGCTCAGATTCCACTTCACCATCTAATTAGGGAAGTCCTAACTATAGGTCAGACCACCCGAGACAATAAAAACTGCTTTCAGCCATCTGTAGTTAGCAAAGTCATTTTCTCAGTCCTTTAGTAAACCACTTTTTCTAGCAAGCAAACAATTTGTGTTGATTCTATGGTCAGTAATGAGTTTCCGTTTGTATCAAAAGTCATAAATGTACATGAAGGAAAATTTATCTTGAAGTATGCAATTCTTTCAAACATCAAGATTATAGCTCCTCTTTACCTCATAGCACATTTAGAAAGCTCTCAGTTGAGTCTCTGACTAGGTCAAAGTAGTGTCACAATGAATGAAGAGATCAAAAGATAGAACCTAGGACCAGTTTCTGGCCTTTGATTTTTATTTGCTGTTCTACCAATAACTCATTAAGAGAATCTAATCCCACCAAGTGAGCTGATAGTTAGAATCGATGGAGCAACACTTCACTGTCACCAACCTCTAAGTGCCCGTCTCTCCTGTCTGTCTCTCTGACTCACTGGAGCCCAGGGTTTTCCTTGTTAAATGTCTGTCATTCCTGACTTAACTATGATTAAACAGCAATCTTTATCCTCAGAGAGTCTTCTTGCAAGACTTTATAACTCAGTGTTTTTATCTCATAATAAGAAGGCATTGTGATATGCTACAAGGACAAGTTAATGAAAATATTACTCTTCTCCACAAATATTACATTCCTTCTTTCCTTTTTATGAGTAAAAACTGCTGCAATTGTTAACATTAAACAAAATCAGATGACACTTAAAACCACCAATTTAGTAAAATAATGCCACTTACCAGTAGGCAGAAAGATCTGCTTCAGAGATACACAGAATAACTTATAGGAGCGCCAATTTCTTATTAAAGGAAATGGAATTTAGAATAAGAACATCCTATGCCAGAGTCATTTGTTGAATATTATACTCTATAATATGTATAGATATTTAACACAGGAAAAAAGAGCATTTTAGAGAGCTACTGACATGTAAAAGTTAATCTTTTAGTCTTTAAGTAATATTTTTTGAAAGCCCTTTAGGAGATTAAGCTAGAATAAATTCAAAAGAATCACTCACGTGTGCATCTCTCTACAGAGTTAAAATTTGATTCCATGATCTTCTATGGAAGGTAACTGTAGTCTATACTTTTGTATTCCTTTCACCTTCAACACATTATGACATAGGTTCACTTGAAATGTCTCCTCCAATTGTGAATGCGCCGTTACATGCAGACAACCTTCCTCCACCCCACCATATCCATAGCGAGCTCTGCGATGTCAATCTCAGTTGCTGCTTTTGGTCCTCACTGTTGTTGCCTGCTGATTGAATTGTTCAGATGTAACCTGATGAAGTTAAAAAGAAGTAAATGAGAGAAAAATGTGGAAAGAAGTTTTAAAAATGTATCAAATGGTAAACTCATCAAATTTTTTACTTGGAAGTAGTTTTGTATCTTATTTAGCCCAACTCCATTTTATAAATGATTAATTCAGAAAACCGGTGACTTACCTAAGAGTAGAGCATACGTCTGGTTCAAATTAAGGATAGAGACATGGTTCTTCACATTTACTTCAGAAAATTTCATATTATATTTATGTTATTTCCTATATGATGTTCTGGTTTTATATGTTGTTTTTTAAAATAAAAAATAGTAAACGGTTTGAATGTTTTATAGCTGTTTCTACAATGTAGAAGGGCTTGGATAGCCATTCTTTTTAAAATATTTACCAATAAAATCTGTCTTAATATTTATTCTTGCTTAATCATTCAACATTCAACTTGTGAAACATTTATAATTATAGAATTTATAAAAATGTTGTTATAGAGTAATGTGCTACTTCACTTGTAAAATATTTTTAATCTTTATGAATCAAATTTGTAGAGGGAAATATCAATTTGTTCTTCAGAGAGCTCATTTGAGCAAAAACACTAAATATGCTAAGATATAACAATGTTTATGTATTGTAAAATGAATAATATATGCTTGCATGTGTTCATCAATTAAGTTTAAAATGTTAAGCAGATAATTCTGAAATTTAGTCTGAAAGAGTATATAATAAATGCTATTCAAACTAATGTCCTCCTTCTTTGAGGTATGAACAAGTAAGTTTTGAATCTAATGAGAAAATGCTTTAAAAGGTTAAGCTCACAACTCTAGTGGATGTTTACTCATTTTGGGTTATTATAAATAATAACTAATGTTACATTTTCTGAAAATGAGACATTAATTTATCTATGCAATATTTTCCTTTTCAAAAGTCTTCACTTATACACTCAAACTGAATATTTATTCTCTTCCATTAGAGAAACCAAAAGGGCAGTATAAAAGACAACACCACCTCTCAAAAGGATAGAGGCAGTGCTGTGAACTTGATGCATTTTTCCCCTGTGAGAGTGGGTACAGAAATCAATAGGTAAGATAGCTTGCAAGAATTATACTGAGCATTTTTCTTCTTTCAGGTCTATTTGTCTGACAGTAGATGAGATTTGTGATGTCACACATATTTTGTTTCCAGAATACATTTCATTCTAAACTTATAATTTTTGTTTGTCACTTAACTAGTTCACATAAACTAAAACAATCGCTTTGAAAGACCAAAATTTATATACTGCATTCTACAGCATTTCCTTTTCTTTTTCCAACTCCATTGCTGCTGTGTTCTCTTTTCAGAAATAAAAAAATGCCAACAACCTACAACTGATTTTCTTCTAATCACTTACTAGAGGGAAAGACGAGTTTATAAAATTTATTCACCTAGTGAACACTTCACCTAGTGAAGTGATTCTGTTAGGAAATTTTCCTCTGGTGACTATTGTTGGGGAAGAAAATCTTATACATTTTTATGGCTGGTTAACTAAAATAATAAAAGGCAGAGAGAAAAGGGACCATTTAATTTCATGTATGTGGAGAAATAATGTGAATAAGGCATCTGTGATGTGAATAAACATTTAAATGCTTCTTAGACAAAGACATTAAGAAAGATGAGTTCATAACCCTAGTTAATGTTTACTCATGTTCGGGCTTATTAAAATTTGGTGGAGGTTGAAATTTTTGGTTTAGACATTAACTTAGTGAGCTTATTTGCAAAGAACAAAGGGTCCTGAGACCCAGCTCTTGTGATTACGTAGCTTTCTTCTCTTGATGCATGGAGAGCATTATACCAAGAGAAATAAGTCAGAAAAGACAAATATCTACAATTTCACTTATATGTCTAATCTAAAAAGCCAAAAATTAAAACTCAGATATGAATAAGAGACTGGTGATTACCAGGGGGGAGGGCTTGGAAGTAGGTAAAGGAATCAAGAGGTAGATACTTCCAGTTGTATAATAAAAAGTCACGAGGATATAGTGTACAGCACAGTATCCACAGACAGTAACAAAATATTAAATACTTGCATTGCTAAGAATAGATGAAAAATAGAATTGTGGTGATCGTTGCACATTGTATAAAAAGTCAACTCATTGTTATATACCTAAAAGTAATACAATACATAATACAGTCAATTATACTTCCATTTTAAAAAAGGAAAGAATAGGAGTACTTGAGAAAGATTATCTAGAGACACACTACACAATACCATTTTTTAGTCTACTGATGAAACCCAACCTGATATCCTCCTTTAAACCAAACCAAACTAACTTAATTATCAAATGCTAAAATTACAATCTTGATAGTTAGAAATGATAAAAGACAGAAGTATGCTACTTCTAGTCACAAGGATTTTTCAAATATTAAACAAAAATCTCTTCTAAAAAAATCAACAAAATAGAAGAAAAAAAATGAAGCTCCTTCCCTAATTCAGATTTTTCTCCCCTGACTCTTAATTATAGTGTCTAATAGTTTGTTGACTCTCACATATTTATTTGCAAATACAGTAAGACATTCATGTAATGGCAATAGTTTATTACCAAGATTATTCACCCGGTATGCCACTTGAACAAACAGCACTCTTCAAAACATTTTTGAAGTTCAGTGAATTAATAATTTACTAGATTTGACAAATATTCAAATCTAGTATCTTAGAAGTATCTAATTATTTAGTCCTGGTTTCACATTTACTTTTATTTCAAACTAAACTTGTCCATTTTATCATGCACTATTTAAAAGCATTATTATTCCTGTCTAGGACATAGAAATGTGACATCGGACTAGAAATATTTTAAGATGTTAAAGAAATGACACATACAGAAGTTTTTCAGCAGGTGAAACATAAAAGACAGGGTATTGGGTTTTTATTTTAGAGAAAATAGATAATTTTTTCAACATTCAAACAGACCTAGAGGAAGATCAGAACATTTTATGCAGGGTGGACAGTCTGAGGTAATTCTCTGATATTGTGGAGGTAGCCCATGCTGCGAACACTACTGAATAAAGTGGATGAAGCCAGGGAGACTTGTCTCTTATCTCCTAAGTCTTTCATCCTATCTTAGTTAAACCTCAAAAGCAATAATGCTATACTTGAGAAACAAAAGGTGAAATTGGCAGCTTTTTATAAGAATTTTAAAATTCAAAATTTACATTTTAAATGTTTTCAAAGCTTTATGATCAATACTGGGCCCAGCCCTATGGTGTTACATGAATTTAAAGTTGAATTCAATTTTATTTTACAAATAAAAAGTAGACATTATATAATACATGGATTTTCAATTCTAAAGTTCAAATAAGGTTCACAATGTGAAGAAGTGACATGGGTTTCACAAGAGTTCTTTTAATAAAAACATTTGCCCTTTTCTATTTGTAAAGGTGCGTTCATTTGTCCTTTATTCTTCTTGAAGATTTTTTCCTCTTAGAATTGTACATTCTTAGCTCTTCAAAAATCACTTATTTGTTGGTGAACCTCACTTCTCTTCACTGATTTAAACTCGTGGCTCTGGAATTGTAAACCTAAATATTCTGTTCAATAATTCCATTTGATGCCTCCCTATTATTTGAGATGCAATATATCTAAAATTGCATTTCATGAGCTCAAACACACACTAGTGTTCATGCCTACACATGTACTCAAAAGAATACACACACACAAGCTGATTTGGATAAAAACTTCTGGAGACCTCCTAAGTAGCCATCAAAAGGGTGGATAAGGGCCCTCCCTGGTGGCACAGTGGGTTAAGCAATGCACTATGAAGCAAACTGCAGCCACTGTACCACAAGTTTGATCCCTGCCATAGACCAGGGAGGGGACCCACATGGCACAGCAGACCTCTCCTGCCTCACCCACTGCTCCCCTCAGCTGTGTATTTCGGTTGATCTGCCTGTTCTGCTCCCCATTCTGTCTGGTGGATTCGCTCACTGCCCCCACACCTCTAAATAAATAAATCTTTTTTTTTTAAAAAAAGGGTAGATGAAACAAAATTAAATGTCAGTGTAGTTATATGTTGTCTGTGGAGTCAACTTTAGTTGAAGTACGTTGTTTAACTTGGGAAGATAAATTCTTCCATTTTTGTACCGTTAGGCTACTTCAAGTGGTACTACCTCCTTATAACTCTGGATCTTGACGATGCTTCCTGAGTGATTTGTTGTGTTTGTTTGAGGGTTCTTGTGAAACAGAGCCACATAAGTACTACATCACATTATATTGCTTCTTTATTTTCCCCATCCCCCTTATAATCCTACCCTTACTACCTGAACGTGTTTTTCTCAAATAAAATAAGAGAATTTTATCCGTACCCCAAACTCTGCTTTTCATCCCTTGTTATTTCAAGTGTTTCTTCCTAGACGGTATCAGAATAAAAATCAATGCACTGTTTCTTTCTTTGAAAAATTCTTGCTAGTAAAAACAAATCTACTGTAACAAACTATAAGCTCAGTATTATGACTAATATACATTTTGGTCAAATTTCCTCAGTCATCGTGAACTAGTTTATCAAACAGTTTTATCATCGAATAACAGTCTGCAAGTTACCTTTTGAGAAGTACTGTTTCAAAAGACAAAGGCTAAGACACACACATACACACATTTCGTGAGATGACCAGAATCTGCCAGAGCTTGACAAATACAAATAGCAAAGTGGGAGTAGCTTTATTAGAGAAGCTCGATATTTATGATCCTTACATACAGAACCCAGAAAGACTAAGTAATATTTCCCAATTATAATAACCAAGGAGTCACAATAATCAGTGCTATTTGGTATCTATAGCCCATACTCCACATAATCACTCTTAATTTTCCTGATACATTTTCTTATCTGTGTTAACCAGGAGACTCAAAGAATAAATGTATTATAGGTTAGAATCCCATGGCTTTTAGAATTGTATAGTGTTATGACATATGGTAACATAGTTCTTCTTTAGAAAGTTAAATAAACAAAGCTGTGTTAGTTTAACCCATTTCCAATTTCTTACTAAAAGTCACAAATTACTCTTTTAAAAATCATTAATACCTTCAAACAAAGGTTTGAAATTGATCAAACACCAAGTAAATATTCTCCAACTGTAACTATGATCACAGAAATGCCAGATTTTTAAGGGGATTATGCTAAGTGAAATAACTAGGAGGAAGAAAGACAAATACCACATGATTTCACTCATGTGAAATATAGGAAAAACAAACAAGCAATCAACAATAACCAAAAAGGAACTGACAAAACGAACCAAAGTAAACCCTAGAAATATGACTGTTGAATTTGAGGTTACTAGAGAGGGGGTGGGTAGGAGGAAAAGAGGGAGGGAACCAAGGGCCTAGGGTGAAAACAATTGCTTGATGAGGTGTGACTGTATTCCCCTAAATCACATACGGGCATTGTAAACCAATGTTACCTCAATAAAGGAAAAATAAATATTGCAGATATATTTGGAACCCCAAATTACCTTCCACTGCTTATTCCTTATCTTTCTCCTACAGTAAGCACTGATAAAACTTAGGTTTGTGTGTAAGGATAAATTTGTAATGTGTTATATGTATGCTACCATAATATCTAAAATGTTATGATGTGGATAAAGCAAAATTTACATAAATTATATTTTGTTGTAAAAATTTTCTTTTATGTAATCTTAGATTTTGTACTTTCAAAGGGATACACACTCACCAAATTTATTTATTTGAATCTAGATAACATCTCATCAAATGAATATACTATGTACTATCACAATAGATTATCTCCATCTTTTTTCTATTTTAAGTAATGGTGCAATAAACATCTTTGCACATGTGTTTTTTTTTTAATAATTACTGAAAACTTTTTGAAGTGGGATTCATATGCCATGGGATATGTGCATTTGCAACTTAAATTTTGCCAAGTTAGCTCCCACAATATATAATTAAAAGATGACATCGCAAGTCAATTAAATCAAAATATTTAATTTTTATACTTATATGATTTAGTAGTATAAAATTTTTGCACATTATTCTAGTTATTTCAATTAGTTCATACATCTAGCTTATTTTTTATAAAAATAGTACCTTTTTATTTCAAATTATGTTTAATGAGGTAAACAGGTTTACATTTTTGTATCTGCTTCTGGGATTATAGATTCAAACCTCTGTAATTAATGATATCATGTGGAAAAGATACAATCACTAGGAGAAGAATTAATCACCATTTTATCATTTTGAGATTCCCATTCATTTACATATTATGTTAATAAATGTCATGTGAAAAATGATCATTTTCAGTTTTCCAGTGGTCAAAACTATTTTATATCTTGATTTTGAAAGTCATTGAAGTCATTCTAAATGTTGTGAGGTTTATGAATTTTTAAATGATTTTCAAGCAACAAATACTTTTATTATATTTAAGTAATATGTATATCTCACCAATTGAAAAGAAATGTCCATTATATAGATTTCTCTTTTGTAATCTGAAGGACGTTTTTTATTTGAAAAACTTTTGTTATAACAAATGACAAAGAGTAAATATGAAAACTCAAGTTGGAATATAGTCTTTTTAGTACATTTTATAATACTATCATTTTGTAATACTAACAGTTGTTATTAGTAAGTGCTCAATACATGTTCTACCAAGATAGCAGCCAGCTTATCTCATTTCTTCATACACTTGTATAACACAACCTTATAAACCCCCTGTCAAGTGTCAATGTCTACTTGTCTTCCCCTTAAATATGACAAATACTAATGAACTAAGAAGTTGGAAAAAAGTGAGGCTGTGTGACTTCCTAAGTCTGGCTCATATGAGTATTGTCTTGCTTGGAAGTTCCAAGTTTGCTACAACAAGCAATGATGCATTAAACTTCCCTACACATGTATTCTATACCAGAATTATTTAAGATACGCCTTGAAGTGAGATCCCTGTGACATTGCTTATGGGCATTTTTTAAATTTTTTTTAAGATTTATTTATTTATGCATACAAGCACTGGGGTACAGGCCAGAGGTGCGGGGGGTGAGAGAATCCACCAGACAGAGTAAGGAACAGCACAGGCACATCAACCAAAATACACTGCTAGGGGAGCAGCGGGCACAGCAGGAGAGGTCTGTCGCGCCACGTGGGTTCCCCGCCTGGCCGGCAGCAGGGATCGAACTTGTGCTGCGGTTTGCTTCATAGTGCGTTGCTTAACCCACTGCGCCACCAGGGAGGGCCCTGCATTTTTAAATTAACCAAATATTCCCCAGACTTCCAGTCAAGCCAACAATCTTAGCTTTCCAGTCACTTGCCTAGAGCCAGACACGTGAGTGAACAAGCCTTCATATTATCCACCTTTGCTCATAGATTCATGCCTGACTGAGAGTATTGGTTTTTAGTAACCATTATCATTGTTAATTCTTCCATTGCATTCATGACCCTCTATGTTCATGTAGGGGAGGAAGAGTAGGAGAAATACTACTTACTCAAAAGTATTAATGAAAAAAATCCCCCACATCCAATTTGATATTCCACTGAGAAACCCATAATTCTGTCAGGTCCTCTCAGAGAAAATGGATAATAAACACAGCAGCAGAAAGGACACTTGGAAAGGTCAACATTTTCTAAATTAATTAACACTTTTACCTGTCAAGTAGGGTGTACCCAACATACAGGACTAGATCTAGGATTAAATGATTCTTCTTCAAATTTACAAGTGGTAAAATAAAATAACAATTATAAAACTGCACTTTAAGGTAAGTTATACATTTTATTACAATTTTTTTTCTGTTTAGAAAATCAAATCCAAGTATATTTTTAATAAAATATACATGTTAAAAATGAGTAAGTCACATTTAACTGACATACACTTATATGCAAATGATCATCTCCAACTTTGGGTATATTTTTATTATTTCAATGGACTAAGTGTTTGTAATTCCTAGTTCCAGTAGATTTAAAGTTGAAGTGTCATTAAATGCATGGAAAATTTATTGTAGGAAAGTGATTTTCACCTACTTGGATAAGTTCTTTCCCCCATATTAAAATCCTACCTTAATAAGACAAAACATTTCTATTGTAAATACCCTATTTCAATTAATGCATTATCTTAATTAATGCAAAATCTTCCTATATCTATTGTTGCCACTTCAAACCTACCTCTGCCAAAAAATGAAGATATTTAAGTCAGATATTTTTAAGTTTTTTTAAGTCAAGTATACTAATACCCCTGCTTAAACTATGCTAGGAAAAAAAAAGAACAAGAAAGAAAGAAAAGGAAACAAAGGGAAAAATTCTGACTTTAGACCTGTTCTAAGGCTTCATATCTAAATCCATTTTAGAACAGTCTCCACTCCTACGTCCCAAACATACTTGTCGAACAGTCTTTTGACCGCACCCACTCATTCTACCCTTATGTATTTTTATAGTTGCTGTTCTCTCTGGCCAGAGACCCTCTCCCAGAATATTCAGATTAGAGGCTCCTTCCTGTCATTCATTTTTTCAACTAATATATTAATCTTTATTTCAGAGATCTTTCCCTAAATAACACAACCTAATATAACAACATATGCTCCTTTCCATTCATTCTCGGGCAACTCATGCTTTTATATTCTTCCTTTGTTCTTAATTGCTATCTGAAATTACAGCATTCATTTATTCATTTATTTTTATTGTATAACTGGAGGTGAAAATATGAGAGCTCCATGAGAGCAAACTGGTCTTTTTTTTCCAGTAATAAATAATCATTTGTTCTATGAATTAATAATGAGAGAGATACACGCACAAAGTAACTGATTTTGATAGAAGCAATGTGGACATCAATATGGAGAAAATGGCTGTCAATGCAAACTCCAAATAGGGCTATAATAATAACAATGAAAAAACAAGTGAATATTTTCTTCCCATTCTGAGAACTATAACTTGATTGCACATCAACCTAAAAGAAGCAGAACATTTAAAGTGCTTGTCTTTTGTAAATTCAGGATTGTTACAAATAGTTTATTTTTATCCCTGCATTTTCATCTGTAAAGAAAAAGCAGTATTTTGCAATAAGATAAAAGAAAAAAGGTACTAAATTTCACTTACATGTATATATGTGGTGTGGGTTGACATATGAGGTCCCAAAAAAGATATGACCAAGTCATAATGTGCAGTACCAGTGAATATGACCATATACTGTTATGGTGAATTTTATGTGTCAACTTAGCTGAGCTAACCAGATATGTAGTCAAATGTTATTCTGGATGTTTCTGTGAGGTTATTTTTGGATGAGATTATTGTTTAAATTGGCAGACTTTGAGTAGATTGCCCTCCATAATTAGGATGGACTTGATCCAATCATTTGAAGACTTGAATAGAAGAAGAAGAAAAAAAGACTGACCTCTGTGCAAGAGAAAATCCTTCCAGCAGACAGTCTTCTAACTTGAACTGTAACATCCATTCTTCCCTAGCTCTCCAGCCTCCTGATCTACCCTGCAGATTTTAGACGGGTCTAATAACCACATGAATTAATTTATTAAAATACTTTTATGTACATATAGCCATATATTTTGCTTATATTTACATCCGTAAACACTTTGCAGATGTTAAGCTGAGGTTATTTTGAATTAGGGTAAGCCCTAATTTAAAGACTGATATCTTGGTAACAAGAGGGACATTTGGACAAAAAGACAATACAGTCATGTGACAATGGAGGTAGATTGGAATGCTACATCTAGAAGCCAAGGAGCATTAAGGATTGTTAGCAAACACCGGAAGTTAGAAAAGAGGCAAGGGACAATCTCTCCCTCCTAACTTCCAGAAAAAAAATCAACTATATCAACACCACTATTTCAGACTTCTACAAACCTGTGAAAGAATACATTTATGTTGGCCTTAAGCCATCCAGTTTATGGTAATTTGTTACAGCAGCCCTGGGAAACTGTTACAATAGTTAAACAAATGTTTCAAAGGAAAGTGTTATGATGTACTCTCTGAACAGCATTCACAAAAAAATAAAGGAATAAAATGAATTTTCAACAGTAAAAGTTAGTTTCAATGGTGACATGCATAACTCATTAGACTCTATTCTCTTTGTAGTTATATTGGTAAAGATTATTTTACCAGGAAAAAAAAATAATGAAACTATGCATTTTTAGTCTAATTGAATTTTAGATCTATTTTTTATATTCTGATGGTTCACTTGTTTTTTCATGCCAACTATCTTTTGTTTTTTAGAGAAATCCTGCTCATGAGCTTCCATCATCTTTATCCTTCAGCATCAGAGGAAACACGTTCTTAAGGCATAAAAGGAAACCCCAAGTAATAGAAGTGGGCTTTTATTGAAAGACAGTAAAGTAAAATAAGACAGTTATATATTTGCCATAGTAATTCTTTAGATAACACACAAATGGCCCTGATTTGTTGCAATAACTATTTTTCTACTGTCCTTACAATAATTATTCAAGTGTTATCTTGGTTTTATACTTAGACCTTTATCCAAACTGAGTAATTTCTTATGGCTGCTTTTAAAAATATACTGTAAACTTGGCCACTTAAAACAACAGAAATTTATTCCCTTACAGTTGTGGAGGCACAAAGTCTGAAATTAATATGTCAGCAGGGCTGCCCTCACTCAGGACAACATATATGTCATCTCATTTTCTTTCTTTCACTTGCTGCATATCTAGTAGGATAGAATCCTACTATCTTACTTTTTACGTATCTCTTCAATCCATTACATTCTGTCCATCTGTATCTCTTTTATTTCCCTATTGCCATAGTTCAGATACCAATCATCTGCGATTTGGTCAATTACAGATCATAACCTGAAATTTCTCGTTCCCATAAGATCCCATGACATCCTGCACACAACCATGATTACTGACCCCTTTCCAAAACACAAATCCACTCATTTCATCCTGATTTAGAAAACTTCTTGAGTTCCACACTTTCAGACTAAAGCTTAAATTATTTTTTATGACATGCAAACCTATCTATAATCTCTCCTCATAACCTCCAACATTCTCCCCTCCTCTCAGCTTCCAACTAAATGAAAGTTTATATTATTGATATTTCCAAATAATTCTAGACTATTGCATTCATGGTTTTTCACAGTGGACTGTACAGCAGAAATCTGTTTTAGTCCCTTTTCTTTTAATGATGAGTTCCTATTCATCTTTCAATAAACAATTTAACTGTCTCTTATTCTAAGCCAACAGCTTCTATCAGTTCTCATTGAAAATGGTGAATTTTTACACAGAAAAACACTTTCCTCACCGATATGGCATATTGTTAAAATGTTGAAGTATTTTCACTCTGGTTTTATATTTATTTATCTGTGTCATCAGTCCTCAAACATCTTCCCAACCACTATGTGGCAAGCTCCTCCCCTGGAGTCTCTGGATCTCCCAATAATCAAATATCAAAAGATAAACACCTGATATTATAGGGGAGCTATAGGAATTTACCCAAGCACAATAGCCAACATCACTTCTTACTTATCAATGTTTATGTATTATTTCACTTATTTCTGATTCAGAAAGAAATAGAAGAGTTGATACTTTCTAAAGATTTTATAATTTGGAGTTTCTCATAAATAGGAAAATGATATTATGCTAGAAACTCAAAGATAATCAGGTGTCTTTAAAGAAACTATAGATATCAGGCAAAATAACACATAAACCAATAAAACATATAACTGAGCTATGCAGAGCACAAATAACTATGTGTTTTAGAAGAGGAAGCAATTACAGCTTGCCAGAAAAAATATAGAACCTGACACTTGCACAAGGCTTTAGTAAATGGAGAGAGGCACCTAGAGGGGCAACTCTAAATGGACCAAGTATTTGGTGCAAGGAATGAACTGATGCACAAATTATGGTGATTATATTGGTTTAATTAGAACATCTGGTGTGTATAAATACACAGGAAAAATTAAACCACTAAAGCTATGGTTCAAACATGAAAAAGCAGAACCGAAAACTAAGAAATGTGCACTAACAATGAGGATACTTATTGCAATATTATTTAAAATTGTGGGAAAAACAAGAATAGTCCATTATTCATTCAAAGAACAATGATTAAAACATGACTCATTCACGTTATGGAATATTAAAACAAATGGGGGAAAATTCTTATCTTTTGAGTTGACAAGGAGAAAAAAAAATCACAGTCATACTAAGTTTAAAAAGTACATATAGTCCTAGAGCTCTCTCTCCCTCTCTCTTACTCATTCCTCTTCCCCCACCCCATCTTCTCTTTTAGCCACAAAAAAAAAGTATTCATAATTTAGTTGAGAAATTTAGAACTGCTTAAAAGGAAAATTATATTACTATACAATAGGATTTGATAATTCTTTTTCACTTCATAACAATAAAAAAATGATTAAATAAATGTCATTCCTTCTTTCTCCCCAAGGGCATTTAAGGAACAAATGAAAAAGGCACTGAAAGTATTTAAGCATAGAAAACATACTTTGTAGGAAGAACTTTTAAGAATTATTTTAATGTCTAAGATATTCATGTCATCTCAAAATTTCAGAAGTTTGTTTTTACACATTTTAGTATTATACTGGACTATAATTTTAAAAAAATATTGAGAAACCTTAAAAGTTTTTCCACTGATAATGATTTTAGAGGAGAAATCACATTTATAAATGCCAAAACAAATATTCCCTGATTACTCAAAAATAATTTATTGACTTCTTTTCTAAAAATATTGAAGATTTATTCTGCTTCTATTAGTAATTTGCCTCCCTGGAAAATAGCTCTTCAAAAACACAACACAAAGGACTTTTTTAAAAGAAAACTCCAACTTTCAAATAAGGCATCTCTGTGGGAAACAATTGAAAATGAAATTATTCTTCAGAGAATTTATACCAAAAATTGGACTGCTTCTTCAACACATACCTATAGATCCTATTAAAAAGAACGTATAATGCCACAAAAAAATATTTGAGGTAGAGTTTTAAGGCTGAAAAAAAAGAAAGTTCATCCCTATGGCCAAAAACACTTACTGGAATAAAACAAGAGGGAAAAAAATACCTCTTTTGAGGTCAAGATGCATAGAAAATTACTTGGTGCATTTTACTGTTTTATTCAGTACTATTTTCAATATGAAAGTTCTTTTTTCTCCTTTTCCTCAAAGCTTTTGCCAAGTTGCTGCTACCTGTTAAAGATAAATGGGAACAACTGCTGAGTAATAACTAGTCATCTGCAGACATTGAGAGTACTTCAAAAGCATACCAAATGCACTGAAAACATTTTTTTAGGAAAATATTTCATTTTTCAACTTGAAGTTTTAACAAGAAACCAGAAGAAACTCATTTGATGAAATGCTGGAAAATTTGAAATTCAATATTTTAATCATTTGAAAGAGAGGAGGTTATTTTTTTCTTATGTGGTCATGTAAGAAATAATGAAACTAAAGAGAGAGAAGTGCTCCTATTCTAAGTAGGTTGTGTATAATGTTACAACTGAATGTTCTCTAATGAATTTGTTATGAAATCAAAAGGCGGATTAACACTTGAAAATTTAAAAAATTACCTTTGGATTAAAAGTAATGATATATTAAATATATGATAATTTATATGTGCTATATTTCTCTAAAATACATTTTATAATGTATATGTGTATTATATATAATTATATTAGATACACGTATATTTATATATTTTTATTATATATTAAACATATTTATATACATATATGATATAAATATATATATACTTGCATATATTTGTTCATTTGCTGCATTCTAAAAACTGAGGTTGGTTTATGTAAGTTAAAATTTTTTAAGGAGATGAAATTTATGAATTTAGATTATAAAATTATTTCCATAGTAATTTAGAATACCAACTCTTAATATTGCCCCTAAAATAGGTATCATAATAAAATGACCCAAATAGAAGAACTAGATAGCAATACCTTGTAGATGATACCAATGGTACAACACTTATTGAAATATGTGAACTGATGTATTGTCTTTATCCCCGAAAACATTTTTCTAAGAAATAAACTATAGACATAAGCAGCATTTTCCAGTATTTTTAATGTAGTTTGCTTCTTTTCTAAGGAAATATTAATTGCATACTAATACCAGATAATAATAAATAATAGGGAATATGTATATAAAAAGCTATTTACTTCTCTTGCTGTTCACTGATTGGCAGTAAATGGGCAATGTTGAATTGATTCTAAAGCAATCACCACAGAAAATATCTATTTAAGAGAAAAGTTGAGAAAGGAAATCAGAAAAGGACTACATTAAATATTTTTTCACTCAATCTACAGTATGAATATATCTAGATATGATTTAGGTATAAAACTCATCCAAATTCTTCAAACATATGTGCACATAATATATATATATGGAAATACACTTATATTATTATACTCAGAAAATAGTTTTAAGGCGAAATTTTCTTATTTTCATGGATAACTTCAGATATTAAGTATAAAACAGCATGAAAAGAAGTATGTTTTGCTTTGCTTTACATTTTACTTTCCATCTAAGGGAAAATATTTAAAATCAAAAGTATGTTACATTTTCTACAATGAAATCTACTTCTGAACTGAAAAAAAATATTCTGACTGAACAGTGGTACATCTGGATGCTTTCAAGGGCCACTGCAACTTTGCTCTGATTATTATTCACAATCCTTAAATTGCAGAGGAAATGAAAATGACTGAGACAAATTTAGCAGTTCCGTAGTGGGAATCCAGTTATTTTGTCAACAAAATAAAATGGATATATTGGTGGTCCTACATGTGAACAATAAAAATGCTCACACTTTGGTGAGCTTTGACCTTGAGAATTGAACTTGAGGTTATAAAAGCAGATTAAAATGCCCCATTTGTCCAGTTAGGGTTGCAATTTATCTATGTACCCTAGAGCTTTGAAAATATATCAGTTTGTAATACACAGGGATATGCATAATCTCATTGTTCTGAACCTTACAAAATGTGCACTAGAGAAATGAATATTCAACCATATATAAATCATACTAAAATGCCAAAATGATTCATTAATGCCTTTCTGTTCTATCCAGCTAAAATCCTGCTGTACTTCATGAGATGGTACTTTCATTTGATCAAGTGTCTAGTACTTGGCACAGTGAACACAATCAGAGGACACTATTGTTTGTGTTGAATGAACAACTGCATGAATGGGAAAAATTCTAATCCTAACTCTAATCCTAAATCTGCATATTTACTAGAATGCAAAGAACTTTCCAGAGGGAACACTAAAGTCTTGCAGGTACTGGAAAATTACAGCGATAACTTACTAAAAATAAAATATATGCTTGTGCTCCACCCTGCTTAGATTTCAGTAAAATTCAAAGATTTAAGATTCAAAGGTCAAAGATTTATGATCCAGTAAGATCAAAGGCATTAAACTGTGTGCATTTTTATCAATTAACTACATGTGATTTTGAGGTACCTTCAAGGTGATTGGAATATTCATTGCATACTAATACCAGATATTAATATTTGTATAAAAGGGCTATAACTTATTACTTATAAATTTAGTGAAGAACAAAGTAGATATCAGATATATTCACTAAAAATAAATATTTGGAAATCTCTTTCTTTGAGTATTTTATATCCTGCAATTCCCTTTTTTCCTGTAAGGTTTGCACTGAAAAGTTTGTAGACAGTCTAACAGGTGTTTTGTTTATAGCTTACTCTTCTTTCCCTGTTTTTAATAGTCTGTCCTTGTGATTGGCTTTCAAAAGCTTAATTACAATGGTCATGGACTGTGTTGGTCTGGTATTATTTTCTTAACAATTTTTGGCCTTTTTGGGTCAGGAAGTCTGGTTCATTCCCCAGGTTGAGCTGGTTCTGAGCAATCACTTCTTCAAAATTTTCTATGCTTTTCATTTTCTCATCTGTTTCTGAAAGCCCCATAGTATGGACATTATTTTTTAGGACTTTAGGATATTTTTAGGACATTATTTTTAGGTTATCCCAAAGAGCTCTTTTTCATTATTTTCCAGCATATCTCTGACTGATTTCAAACTCAGTAATTTTCTCCATTAAATGCTTTTGTTAACTACTGAAGCTCTCTACTATATTTTTTGTTTTTATAGTATTTTTAGATTAATTTTTAGATTTACAGTTGTAACACTATCATATTTTCTCAACTTTTACTCTATTTTTGTATTATACAGACCATTATTTTTCTTAATTTAGGAAGCATGGTTTTAACTATTACTTTAGGCACATTCCTCAAACACATTTCACTGTTCTGCTAAATCAAGACATCTCTCAGGGTTTTGTTGTATCTGTATTTGTGATATTGTAACAGGGTGGTCCCCAGGAAAAGGGGAAGTTCCAGGATCCCAGTTCCACTGTAAGTAGGGTGGAGCTGTGCAGGGATTAAAAGTTGCTGGAGAGAGGATAGAAGGAAGGGAGGAAGAAGGAAGCAGGATGGAGAGCAGCAAGGAGATGTGGAGGAGGCACATGGAGCAGAGGGACATGTGAAGAAACTGCGCTTGCTTCTTAGTCTTGGACTGGTGGAACAGATGTGGGTGAGAGACCCGTGGGGAGGTTAACAATAGCAGCTTTCATCTTGATTTTGATTTTTCTCTTTTCTTCCCAGGTTTGTCTGACTCTCTCTGACCCTTTTCTATCGTTCTCCACTGAAAGGTCCTTTAGACTTGTGGCACGCTGTTGGGCCTTGCTTTGAGTCAATTCTGTTTGGCTGGACTTTTACACATGAGGGGATGGGTAACTTTGGATACTTAACTCAGTAACTATATTCTTCGTCTTTTTTGTATTGTTCCCTAATCGCATTAAAGTTCCTTTCCATTAAAGGCCTTATATGTTTGTCTTGATGTGGCGGATGGCAGAACCCATTTAGAGAGAGCAAATTTGGGGTTTCTGGGATGTTCTGCTCCCTCCCCTGTAACAATATGTTCTTCTGTTTCTTCCTTTTTACTTTTTATGAGTTGCAATAGGGAATTTTCCTTAATATCTTGATAAATTGGCTTTCTATCCCTTCTGCAAGAATCTGGGTATAATCCTAGGTTTTTTACTCAGATCTTTAAGTGTTTATTATTTCACAGACTGATGCCTTTATGTCTATTCAGATGTCTAGGACACTGGTTCCAGTAACAGTAATAGGCAGAAAGGAACTAGGATAGTAGGGCACCAAATTGTCAACACTAGTGAGCATTAAGGGTTCAAGCAGTGCACAGGTAGCCCAGTTGTGTGGTGAGGATCCACCATGATCCCTTCCCCTAGGCCTATTCCTAGCCAAAAGTCTCCTATAATCTTTTGCCAGCCTCATCCTCTGGACTGTTTAAATACAGCACTAGGTGAGGACTAGAGTTGAAACACAGTCACAATAGGGAATTGTTGTCTTTCCTTTTGGAGAATGGAGACTTACCCTGGGGCATTTGTTCCTGTTGTTAACATAAAAGTACTTCAAACTGATTAGTGAAAGCATTCTGTATAGCCTCAGTTTTGGCCCTGGGTGGTGGTAAGGCAGACACAGACTACAAATAACAACTTCTTATATAAGAGGATGCAGGTGATATAATCTTCCTCTCCTCACAGATTCAGGTTGCAACTGTTCTAGCTTCTCCTCAGGCTCAGATCAGTAATCACCACCATGCACCTTTACTCATAGTTCTCCATTAATGCACCCTCTGTCCTGCACACCAAATCTGTGCACAAACTTCCCCAGTGTAGAGCAGCTTTTAAAGTCTCCAATGTAGGCATGTGCCCTTGAGTGAAGTGCAAAGGGCTTTGCATAATAGCTGTCCCTCTCTCTTCTGGGTTATAATGCCCCAATGTTACTCTAAACAACTTAATTAGTTTTTCCTACTGTTTTTCACTGTGCCATGGCTCCTGATATATATGGTAGTCATCTATTTATCTTTCAGAGGTAAATAGATCTTTATTTTGTTGTAACTTGGTTGGGACTAAGTAGAGGTGATGAACCCAGAAAACTTACTCTGACACCATCTTTTCAGATTAAAAGCTTCAGACTTTTGAAGACAATTTAAGGCTTATTTTTTTCTAGGAAGATTAATACTAAGTGGTGATAATTGTCCTATTCTGTTAGATTGGTACCTCAACCTAGTAGAGATGTAGGAATTGTAAATCAAACACCTGAATATATTGATTCTGGCCAGCATCCTATCTTTCAAATGACCACATATGTTATAAAGATTTATATGTTTATATATATATTTATATATATAATATATATGTTTATATATGTTTATATGTTTATATTTATATGTTTATATATATAACATATGTTATAACGTATGTTACAAGATTTTTTCCCACAGATATTTCAATACTCTTATGTGTTGCAAACAATATATTCATGGGGGTGTAGTCATTGCTGAGACTGACTTTAGGATTCGTTCAGATTTAGTGAAAATTTAAGTACAGAGGAATGTTCAGGAAAGACTTGTTCCCAAGAATTCATCTTTGTGAAGAGATAAAAATGTTTCGAGAAATGATGTCTAAAGACGTAATAAGAAAAAAAAAAAGGAAGTTATAAGTGTCTTTAACATTTCCAGAAATCCTTCCATTTTTAGTTTATATTGACATTAAACATTTTATATTTGTTTCTATGACTATATGTAATTTTTACTAGTTATACTGTTTAATATATTTTAAATTTTTAATAAACTCAAAATATAACAGTGAATAAAGGATTGTAATAAAAATAAATCTGTATTCTGGACCTGCAACAATACAATCCAAAGTTAATCATTCTAATTATTTTCACTGTTTCTGAGTTAGAGCTGTTGTATCTCTAAATTATATGCTTTATAATTTTTTGGATTTCTTAATTTTTTTCAATTATTGTTTTATTACTACAGATAATAATTTACTCCAGATGGCTCAATTTGGTACTTTCATATATTGATAAATACGATACCTTTACCTTTTATGTTTTCTGTCAATTCATTCATCATATTCTGAGATCATGTTTATCATGTTAAGTGAGATTTGTCTTTCCCTTTCAGCTCCCCTTCCTTCCATCTCCAAAAGTTTTAATTTAACATTGCAAAATGTGAAGATATTTAATGCTGTTCTGCATCTATTGCTGTCTGTGTACTGATTTTAAAGGCTGAGAAAGTAGGGAGGGAGCACAATGCACTATGGAGTAGACTCTGGTGTCTTGACCATGGGTGTAGTGTATTATCTCCTATAGAGGTGTAGGAGAGCCTATAGCTCTAAAACACAATGTTATAAGCCAACCAACGTTACTTCATTGAAAGATTAAAAAAAAGAAGAGAAAAAGTTGACCATCACTAAAAAACATTTGCATTAAATTATTTGATATGTATAACAATTTAATGGTAGCTAACAATCTGTAAAACATGTTACATTTTCCTGGAGTTACGTATTGCCCCTACCTGTAATGCCCATCTACTAATAGAATCACCACTGACTTACTCATTCTTCAAATTAAGTTCAGTCACCACCTGCCTCTGTGACAATTAACTATCTTATAAGTCCTCCTTTCCCTGTTCCCATATAATTTTGCACACTTACATTTTTACATTTGTTCTGTGCAAGTGCTCAGAGTATTTACATATTGACCTTCCTTCCTATCAATGAATCCATGCCAGAATGCAGTTGGGCATTTGTTTGATCAGTGTTGGTTGAATTCATAGTAATAGAAGAAATGCAAACAGGAATATTAAATGCTTGTTAAAAACTGGGAGCAAAAAAAATAAAATAAAATAAAAACTGGGAGCAGGTTCTTTTTCTAGAATATATTTTACTATCATAATTTGAGTTAGAAGAGCAGAAAAACGTCCAGGTTTACTCCTACAGAGGTACAGAAATGATGTCTAAAAAAAAAGGAATATGCTGCACATGACTAAGAAAGTGAAGAAGGGGGTGGTAGAGATGTCAGAGAAATTGCTCTGATGTAACCTAAAGCTTTAACAAATACTTTCTGCACACAATTCCATAGCTGCTTTTACAAGTAAAAGCACAATATACTCCATTGTCTTAATTAGAAGATATACGGTATTTAAAAGTGCAAGTTTGATTATTTAGTGAAGGTCTGACAAATTAAATAATAGTCATCCACATGTGATCAATGTTAAATAAGTCTATCTCTGAATGTGAGTATTTCTGTTGTCTTAATTATACAGTTTATGATTTATCAGGAATTATGTTCTGGGTTACAAATAGCACCTCATCAACTGCGCCTTTCATCTGCCATTCATCCATTATTAGTTGGTGACAGCACAATATCTACCTATGGTAATTGCATGCTGGTAATTTATATTTAATATCTTTCAGCTAGTTTGGCTGGAATTTTAAAATAGATAATAGCATTGAGCCTTACAACAATGTTATTTTTTTTCCTTTTTTTTACTATATAGAAAATGAGAACATTTGTGAAATAGAGAAATGGCAAAAAAAGAATTTTTTGAGATAAACATTAGATAAAGACATTTAATAGATGATTAGATTTTGAACACTAAATCTGTCATCTAATTATTTTATGACTGCATCTTATTTCAATGATTTAAGTAGTATATATATATTATTTCAACCATTTAAGTAGCATATCATTTTAGTCCATTTTTTCAAGAAAATTAAATAGTAAATGATATTACATTCCTAGAAAACTGATATCAACTAATTTTAACTCCTACTGGTATTTTATTTTAAACATGTTGGCTATCTTTTGAGTATATAATGATCGGTGCTAATTAGAGAAAAAGTAAAGATATTTTGGTAGGTTAAACATTCAATGTATTTGTAAGAGGCATCAGGATGTAATCCTACATTTGGGGATGATTTTGTGTGTACCACTGACACAAATGAATCATAGGAACTCAGAGGCATATGCATGGATCCTCAAGTTGTATGAGAGATAGGTATAAAATGAAGATATTCCAGCACTTTTGTGACCATGTAATAAAACAAACAATGAATACAATAGTGATTGAGTTAAGATCTGAGCAGGTAATATCTTCCAAACTTTATTCTCTTGACTGTTATATTTATATCTTTAGTCAACACCTCTCTCTCTTGGTCCATAGAATATGCGTAACTGCCTGCCGGTATCTCTACTGATGTCACAGGAAACACCTCAAATTACTCAAATATCTCTAAACTGGTTATTGTCCTTCTCCTCCAGTATCCCTTACCCAGTAAGGGATAACCCTATTCATACAAAAGCATGAGCCAGGAAACCAAAAGTCATTTTGAACATCTCCAACAATTATTAAGTCTTACCAATTCTGTTTTCTAAATAATTTCTTCACTGTGCTCTGTCTTTATTATTACTATTACCACCTTCATCAAAACCCAACACTCTCTACTTCCATAAACTTCAACGAGTTTATATTCTTACCTCTCTTCAATACAGGGAGTTTATATTCTTACCTCTCTTCAATACAGGATCTAGTCTAAAATTTTTTTTTAAATCAAATTTGATTATTTTACTCCCTACCAAAATACTTTGGTGACTCTGATTGCCTTTAATATAGTTTCTAAAAATCCCTACCGGAACTCACAAGATACTCAATGTTATACCCAGTTACCATACTTTACCCGTGTACTTTTCCTATAACTTGAATAATTTTCATGGCATTTTCAGAATATGCCTTCTGTCACCTTTTCACCTAGATAAGTTCCATACATTTTTCAAATGTCAGCTTCTACATTAATTTTTCAGGAAGAGCTTCTCTAAAATATCCCATTTTAAGGTATCCATTTATTTTATTTCTGCCTTTCTAACACAGTATCTTCTTTCCTTCTAGATTGCACTCTTCATAATGACAGAGACAAATACCTTAGTCAGCCACAAAACAAAACCATGATATTAAGTTATGATGGTATTAAATATATATTTCTCCCACTCTTTAAGAATCTCTTATCAATGAACTTAGTAATGAGACCTTCAAATGACTTGATGGCTAAAGAACTTGATTTTCAGAGTTCAATTTTCAGAACTAAACAAGAGTCCTGCTCTTCTACACATGAACATTGAATAAGTGATAATTTTAAAAAATATACCTCCCACAAATCATTGACAAGTACTCATAACAGATTCATCTTAATATCACCAAGATTTTGCTAAAAGTAATTCTCCATTTAAAAGCAAATAAACAATCTCCTCTCAGGTTTTTATTCACCTAAGTATTTCAGTGGTACTGATTCTAACCATCGACCCACTATTGAATTCCAAAATAGTTTTGTTAGTTCCCCTAGTGTGATCAGAATAAAATAATAGCCAAAATATTTATTTTTAGAGTATCAAAAGAAAAACTTTTATCTGCTGACACAGGCTTTTAAAATTCAGCTAATGTTTTACAAATTGTAAATAATACCTTGCTGTCTTTTAAAAAAAAAGAGAGAGAGAAAAGGTGTATATGGAGGAATAAATATTTCTGTTCAGTATTTTTCCAAATCATAGTTAAATTATTTCATTGTTGCTGTTGTTTTTATACTCCTTCCAAATAAATGCAATCATAGAATCTCCAACTGCACAGAAAATATGACTGCTTTCCCACCAATATTAATACCCGTAGAAGAAATTGAGCCCTCTGGGGAAAACAAGCCAATCCACTGCCAGTGTTAATCTGCAAGCAGAGGAACACTAGAGTCACTCCTGCCTCTAAATCTACTCAATGTCATTAAAAGGATTTTTCATTTAGGGTAAAAAGAAAAAACACTTTATAATAGTTCTAATAATATTAAATTCTGATTATCTACTCACATCTTAAGACAATCTGGTTTGAGCAAGCAGTTTCCTGCCATTTTCAAGAACAAAGAGGCAAGTTCATCACATGAAAAAGGCTCAGAATGAAAAGTGAACAAACACAGAATAGGAATTTTTGCAGCACCTAGAGCCCAGCAGACAGGTTGCCACATGTTTAGAGAGGGACATGATGAAGGGTGGGGTAAACAATTACTCTGAAATCTTTCAATAAATTTGTCAGTGGTTCATTACATGTTCTTATTTACAGTAATTATAACACAATTACCTGAAAAGTTTTGAAGAAAATGTCAGTATCTGTTTCCCATCTCAGACCATCTAACTCTAGATCTTTAGAAGTGCAGCCCTACATCAGTATTTTTAAAGTTTCCATGCATGGACCAACAACATAGCTTGACTTGAGAACTCCTGAGTCCAGTCTGGTCATGTTATCCTTAGAGATTTCTCTTATGACAGATTAAGTGCAACAGATAATATACAATTCTAGAAAATTTGAAGAATTGTGTCTCCTTTCTCTTTATGTTGTGAGTTATCTCTCAGAGGCACACTTGGATTTACAGCTCTGAAAGTTCTTGCTCTTCCAGCACTTCCTGTGAGTACTTTTAGTAGTATTTTAGTATTTTACTCCCTTAAAAATATATAGCATACTGATGGGGGGGGGGAGGATTGAGGGAAGATGGGAGCACGAGGGACTGAAGTGATGGTGCACTGGTGAGATGGTGATGGGGAATACATGGGGATTACAACTGATGGCAAGTATATGTAAATTTTTTAAAAATTATATTAATAAAAAAAAGAAAAAAACAAAAAAATATATAGCATAAATTCACTTTGGTATAAATTTTATCCTTTGGCTTTCTGAGTATATTTTCTGAAATAAAAACTAACTTTCTGAACTCATTATTTAAGTTTTTAGACCAGGAGACCATAGGGTTGACCTGGACTGACAGTGGAAATACAACCAAACAAATATGGGCCAATGTCCAAGGTATTTGGCAAAAGTCTACAGTAACAAATTCTCCAAGTAGATGTTTCATTGCTAGGATATAAGACAGAAAGATAAGACATTGCAGCAGAAAAGCTCAAAGATATAGAGGAAAATGATGGAAGAATTTGGAGTGTGATATTTGGAATTCCAAATAAACAGAAAATTAATTATGAAAATAGTATATATGCATAAAATGGATCCAGGTATTAACTCTAAAATAGACAGGAGACTAAAGTAGTTCTTTAGTGTAGGTAAGGAAATACAATTTGTGGGTCTAGCAGCTATGTTATTTGGAACAGGGCATTTCTGGAACCAAAAAACCCAAATTTAAATTAAAATCCAGAAGATTTAAGAACGCTACCAAAAATTACCTTGATGGTTTTTAGGTTTGGTCATTTATGCAGCAGAATATGGTACAACTTGAGAAGGCAAACTCTAGAGTCCAAATACCTCCATTTCAACTCCCAGAGCTGATCATTTGTGTGGGCAATTGCTCTCCTCTTTGATTTTTTTTTTTTTAAAGATTTATTTATTTATGCATACAAGCACTGGGGTACAGGCCAGAGGTGTAGGGGGTGAGAGGATTCACCACAGAGAGCGGGGAGCAGAACAGGCAGATCAACAGAAGTACACTGCTGAGGGGAGCAGCGGGCACAGCAGGAGAGGTCTGCCGCACCATGTGGGTCCCCCCCTGGCCGGCCACAGAGATCGAACCGTGCTGCAGTGACTGCGGTTTGCTTCATAGTGTGTTGCTTAACCCACTGCGCCACCAGGGAGGCCCTCTCCTCTTTGATTTATTCTTTATCAGTAAAATGATGGAAATAATAGTCTTATTACCTGTTACTTATCCATAAATGTAGCTTTAAAACTTTAGAATATACAGGGCCTCCCTGGTGGTGCAGTGGGTTAAGCAACACGCTATGAAGCAAACTGTAGCCACTGCAGCATGAGTTCTATCCCTGCTGCCGGCCAGGGAGGGGACCCACATGGCACAGCAGACCTCTCCTGCTGTGCCCGCTGCTGCCCTTGGCAGTATGTTTCAGTCAGTCTGCCTGTTCTGCTTCCCGTTCTCTGTGGTGAACCCTCTCACCTCCCTGGACTCTGACCTGTACCCCAGCTCTTGTGTGCATAAATAAATAAATCTTAAAAAAAAAAAAAACTTAAGAATATCCAAGGATTGAAGTGCCATAAAGATACACTGTCTGATCATCTTTATCATCCTGAATATGTCTCTAACTGTCCCTTCCTTGGGCACCAAAGGAAAACCAAAAACAAATAAGAAATAAATTTGAAAACATGTGCTACCATTCTTGAGATTCCATAAGATACTAACCGGTTTAGTACTCTAAGACACTTGGTTGCTGCAGTTCTTTTATTTCTAGGCAGGGCATTTACAGATTATATATATCTTCAGGTATTCCTTGAGAAAAACACACCTTAGGGATTCAAACTTTGGTGTCTGACTTAATCATAGAGTTGTATGCATCTCAGAAAATTTTCATTCTTGTTCTGGCTCTAAATCACTGTGGACCCCTTTCTTTGACCTTCAACTTCCTCATTTGCAAAAGGAAGAGATGTGGTCTCATACTAGATCCAGCATTTCAGGCCCTAGCTAGAATATTATCTACTAATAAATGTATATTTTCCTCAAACTAATAAACTAGATTGTTGTATTTATTCATGTGATAAATATTTATAAAGCATTTACTATGTATCTGATCTCATCCTTTCTCTAACACTTTAATGATGTGTTACTGTACTTCAAGACTCTGATGGAGCTAACCCAAGGAAGTGGAAAGTGATGGATAAATTCAATTTTCAATCAGTAAGTTAAAAGTGAGATAAAAATTGCAACGTTCACACTGGATGTTTAACTCTTTCTTTCTAGATTAGGCAAGTTTATAGAGTCCAAGCAGATAGATTCAAAACTTTCTCCTACACCCTGTCAGAGCAACTTTTCCTATGGAATGTGAGAAAGAGAGACATGCAGACTCATTTTTCAAACTCAAACTGCTTCTTTCAAACCATAAATTTTGGGTGGAAAACAGAGAATGATTCATCTACTTTAAATCACTTCTCCCACCCACTTGTAAGAGTGCACAACTTTGCAAAGTGTGCTTCTGTAATTCTTTTCCTGCTCTCTTATTCTATAGCCATCGATATCCCTTTCTGCTAACAAATTACTCTTCACATTTCAGTCAGGTCATGTTCCTAGGAACTATTCTACTTTTGTAAGATGCCTGTCAATTGTTATTCTGATCTATGAGATGCTTAGATTATATGTCTCAGATACTTTAACTTAAGATGTTAGGAAGGATTCATATAGGCTCTGATATTCCACCTACAAGTCCTATTTTGATATACGTGGTAACTGAGAGTCAGAAGACTACAGGACAAGCTCACTGATGTGAGTAAATTCCTATAGTAAAATTAGGATACAAATATTCTTACCTCAAATTTAAAGATTTCTCTTTTACTCTTTTGCTTCTCTTATCTTTGTGAAAACTCACAGAACAAATGCTATCTGGAGACAAGAAAGAATGCAAAATCAGATGGCAAGTGAGAATCCCCTGCCTTGGAGCAGCACAGGCCTCCCCAGACCAGCATGCCTACTGATCAGGACGGAGAGACCAAAACCCTCTACCATTTTTGGCTTCCAAGCTCATAAGAGACCAACAGAGACCACATTTCCTTTCAGGCATATAACTTATTATAATTCAACCTCTGCTTGGGGACTGGACAAAAGTTAATCCGCGAGGTGTTGTAGCTTTCAGAAACCTGAGAAACCAACGGGCACGTTAAATGGTTTGCAAGCTGTGAATACACACAGACTTACTTCTGACAATTTATCAGACATAAAAACTGACAGCACAATCCTAAGCTAAAAGCAGGACAATAAAAAAAAAAAAAAAAACAAATACAACAAGCAAGTACTTTACCGAGAGTGGGATCGGCTTAAGCAAATATGTTATGCTTATGACAAATATGTACAAAAAAACTTACAACCACTTTGTATATTTCAGGGAATTTCAAATGTGATAATATAAAATCAAAACTAAACATTGCTTTGCTTACAGCACTTACTGTCAAATTATTTCTTTTTAAAAAACATATGTTTTTGACCAGAGTGTTAGGTTTTATAGTTCTCACATGAACATACAGAGACATTACTTAGTGCTAAAATACAAAAATAAACTGAAGTAGAGAAAGATTGTTTAGGAATGAATATTGTAATTTTCTAAAGAAAGTACTATTCAGTGTATAAATTGAGAATATTTTTTAATATGAAAGTTACTAATACTATTTTTCAGAATTGATGTAGCATTATGTTTATAGGAATAATAAGAGGCAGTTGAACCAGATTAGGAAAGAGATTTGGCTCTATTTTTGGAGCAAGACCACCTGGGTTTGAATCCAGTCTACAGTTGCCTATTCAGAAACTTAGATAATGCATTTGACCTTTTAAAACTTCATTATTTCTTAGCTTGTAAAGTTTAGCATGTCATTCTTCTATTGTAAGATTTCTGTGATGATTTAATGAGGATAACCCATACAAAACTCTAAACCCAGCACTTATCATGCATAACTATTAATATAATCAGTGTGATTTCCCAACAACCTTGGTCAATTTCTAATATTTCATCAACTCACATTGCTATTCATCTACTACCTGGAAAATGGTTAAAAATATCCACCCCAAATACAAGCCAATGTTATTCTGACATATTATTAGTGTGATATAGCATCACAGGCCATTACCTGTTTTTTAGATTTTAATACCTCACTCAGTTCCACAGAACAAACTTCTATTTTTTTCTACAAAAACTTCTGAATTATAAGAAAAATAAATTTTATCTATTTACAGTAATTTATAACTGATGTCAATATGGGGTTAGCTAAATTATCAATGATATATAGAAATTATAATTTTTAATAAATATACTGAAAATTGTAAGCATCACCTCTGTTTTATATCATGGTCAGTGCAGAATAAGAAAAGGGGTAGTAAGGGAGGAAAGTAGAAAGATTACATTGAAAAATGAAGTGTGAAAGTTGTGCGTGAGTGTGTGTGTGTATGTGTGTAAAAGAGAGAAAAAGAAATGAATTAAAAGAATGATAAACACTTCCACTGGAAATTTCATGATGTCTCCAGGTACACATACCAGGGTACATCTATAGCAAGGGGAACCATAATATTCCTGCCCTGGTTCCTCAAAGAAGTCTGGGATTATCTCCTATCACTTATCAGCATCTCCTGATTCCAGGTCAGATTTCTTCATTTTCCAAGTCCATACATATTTCTTTAGAGTCCCTCAATCTCTGTTTGCCAATTGGCCAAAATGACTTATCTGCAATCCAGTGATGACCATTCATAAAGTATTGACGCTGCCAACACTGGACTGATAAAACTGATGTAGAGAATGCCGTCCAATCATTGGCTTTTTGCCTATACAGCACACTGAAAGTATCAGATCCCAACTCAGAACTTTATACCATAAAAAAATATGGTTATATACGAGTAGGTCACTGAGGTCATCATTACCTTTGATGACTTAAATCTCTGTTTCTGAAGATCCCCTATGAAATTAAAATATAGTTCAAAACTTGCAGATTGCACACACTTGGAATGGAATTACTGGAAGGAGAAATATGGAGAGTAAGCAAAGGTTCTGTGTGCTTTTCATTTTGCCAATTAAAATATTTTCTATTTAAGGAAGCAAAATTTTTATTTAACTTTCTCATTCATTGGCTTCCATCATTCTAAAGATGAAGTCTCAAATACTATGGTCTCACAGGGTTTGACGTTCAGCTGACATCCAAGACCACCTCTGTCCACACCCCTCTTCCTCTCTTCACAGATGCCCAAACAGTAAGTAATCCCAAGCATTTTAATCCCAAACAGTAAGTAAGGATTAATCAGTATAGGGAGACGTTTTAAACTAAAATTTAAATAGCTTGTTCCCACAAAAACTTTGCTTTACATTGTATTAGCTAGAAAAATCTTAATTATGGGCCTCCCTGGTGGCGCAGTGGGTTAAGCAACGCACTATGAAGCAAACCGCAACCACTGCAGCACGAGTTCGATCCCTGCTGCCGGCCAGAG
>JAGFMF010011523.1:4326234-4341461 GCA_019455555.1 Galemys pyrenaicus
AGGGAGGGAGGGAGGGAGGGAGGGAGGGAGGGAGGAAGCGAGGGAGGAAGCGAGGGAGGGAGATAAACATAGAAAATGAGAGAAGATAAGTAGGTAGGTAGGTAGACAGACAGGAGAAGATACAAGGGATTAAGTTTGTAACTGAAGGAGAGAGAATGAAGAGGAAAAGAATTAGGAGGTAAACTTAATGCATGTAATATTTTTTTAAAAAAATAGGAAAGAAAATCAGTGGCATCACTGACAGGCTAAACTGTGGAAAGGAGGGCCTCCCACAGTTACAGGAGGAAAACAGAAGAGGATAAGTGAAAGTACAGATCATCTTTATCATGTAATAGACAGATGAAAAAGGCACATGGAAACTTCCAATTAGTTTGTTTATCTGAAAAAGATTTTCTATTTTTAATGAAATACTGCAGGAGGACACTTGGAAAGGGTAGAGAGGAAAGTATCAAGATCAAAACATTGAGGGATTTAGAGATCTTAAAATACAGATTTTCCATTCACATTATTTTTATACTCCAAATGTGAATTGTGTTCCCATAATTCAGGTAGCAGTTTATCACCTTTAAATATATCACAGTCCATACCCATCAACCTATCTCCCTGACTTTTTCTCAATTTGTATTAAAAATTTTATTTATTCATTTGCAGTTTGATTCCTATCTCCCCACAATCACCAGTCAAAATAATCCAGGATAGTTGATACCATATCAGTCTTCCCACCACATATTTCCAGAATCTAGAACAATATTTGGTACATGCTATGTACAAAACCTGTTGAATAAGTGACTATTTTTGTATTAATTTGCCACATAATTCAGCAATCCTAATGAAGATTCACAAAAGATATTGGAGTGATGGATTTGAGAGTGATGGAGTATATGATTAAAATCAAAAGTGTTTAGGGCACAAAAGATATAGCTTAGAAATGTTTCATATACAGGGTCAGATTCAGTCAAGTAAGAGATAGTGGAAGAGGACAGATAAGGAAATTACTTTCCGAGTAGTGGGTTTCTCAGGATCAGTGTGACTGGGCACTTGTTACGGCTAGCAGCTCCCACTGGGCACTACAGAATCAGAAACATGGGGGCTTGATATAGTTTTGCAAGGCCTCCATTTTTTCTAAAGTTTGAGAACTACTGCTTTAGCAGCGAGGATACTACCTCATGACAAACTTACACTTAAAGAAATTCTTATACATACGTCATGAATAATACACAACTTAAATCACATAGTCTATATAGCTCCCACTACTGGAGGTACTGGGGTTGGGGGGGAAAGAGGTAGAACTAGGTGACTACTTGTTAAGTTTGTTCAAAACAGAGTTCATGCATTTAGGAAGTAGGGCTTAGAATGTTCATTAGTGAGTTAACCTCCAATTTTGAAAGGCAGTGATTCTAAAATCTTTTTATTCTATATTTAGTGGTGTGGATAAATTCTTAAAATGGTACTTCAAATCTGCTCTTTTCATTCCACAAAAAATTTGTTTCTTTTGAAATTGCAGCCATATCCACTATGAACTCACATTGAAGAGTTGTACTAATTCTTCTTACTGCATTTACAGAGATATTGTCCTAGACATCATTAGTCTCCATACATTACCTGGTTCTTTTCAAGGAAAATGTATA
The DNA here is from genome assembly GCA_019455555.1 of Galemys pyrenaicus. Taxonomy (NCBI): domain Eukaryota; kingdom Metazoa; phylum Chordata; class Mammalia; order Eulipotyphla; family Talpidae; genus Galemys; species Galemys pyrenaicus. The sequence continues at coordinate 4,327,863 of JAGFMF010011523.1, forward strand.
TAATCTTGTATTTTCACTTAAAAAGTGCCCAAATTAAAAACAAAACAAAGCCACTCTGTTATTTTCCATCAGAAAAGAAGAAATGGAACTAAATGAACACAGAAATATTAACCCAACGCCTGGAAGTCAAAAATGAGTTCCTACAACTTCACTTAATAGTTGTTGGAAGTTTGAATAGAATCCTCTGCCAATGTATGGCTTTGTCAAAAAAAAAGTAGTCTGCTTAAGAGTCTAACACTTTTCCAAATAATTCACATTGCCACCACAAATGAAATATCTTTGCCAGGCCACATCAGACTGACTGGAAAAAAAACATAAATAAGTGCCAAATTGCACTCCTAATGAATTCTCATAGCAAAGAAATCCAAAGAGAATAGCAAAATAAAATTTAAATCGGTGCCATGCTTGAGACAAACAACTAGGAGGACAGGAGTTAGAGGGTGGATGTGTCATACAGGGATAGAAACTGGGTGTGTGTTCTAGTGAATGATTTCATGAGACAGAGACAAAGACTAGGTCATAGATAAGAGGCCAAAACTTGACAGTGAATGCTTCATTCAGCGTAAATATTTGGAATAAGCAGGTAGTTTCAATCTGGTTATTTTGTCAACTTCATTTATGGGCAGAACAAAAAGATTATAGTAGCTCGGATTTACCAAATAAAAATAATCTAAGTTGTCTGGAACTTACTCTACATGTATTTGAAGGAAGAGCTTCCTTATAGTGTGTTTGGGGACAGCAGGACTAACTTTCACAAAAGAGGGTGTGGGTTCCTTAGAGATGATCCCAAAGTCATTGTCTGAAAGGTTTTGGAAGATTTCAGACAATAAGTCTACAGAAAAAGTTGGCCTATAAATGTATTATAGTAAAAAATCACATATCTCTATTCCATTATCTAGTTATCTTGGATACTGAAAAACAGTGCATTCTGTACACACTCTCCACACTTTTTAAACTAAAGATTTGTATTCATAGTCACTAACCATGAGCTTTATGATGTACTCAGCATCCCACAACAGGATTCCTCAAAAAATTTTTATCAGTATATCTATGTATATTAAAAATACATAACTGCATCCTAATAAAATTGTCTTCAAAAAAATACATTTCGCCAAATTCATCTCTTAAAAAACTAAAACTGAACATAATAATAATTTTGTTTCATTTATGAGGCATTCTTCATTTTGTATGACAATTTGCAGTCCTTACTATTTGCCTATTCTAGAACCTAGAGGGAAGAATGATTTGATGCTAGTGGGCTTACAATGGCCACAGATGTTGATTCTAATAATACAACAGTATAGCATAATTAGTCATTTAAATGAATGAGCAAGAATATGAATTTGTTTACCAAGTAAAATTAAGTGCAATTCCTAAGTGATAGAGTGACTCAGTGACATTTATTGTGTTTCCTCTTTTGCTCTTTCTCTTTCAAGTTTGAGTAATGAATCCCAGTACCTTATGTGTTACAAACTTAGCTGTTAGTTAAATTTTTCATCATTTCTTTCCCTTTTAGACAATATTTTTCTTATCCCCAAAAAAGTATATATTTTGGGGGGTTTAGTTAGGGGCAAAGCATCAAGAATAAGTAAATAGTCATTTGAATGAGAAAAGGAAGAAAATCCTCATAATCTCATATATAGAGAAAACAACTGCTTAATCAGATCTTCCTGGCACTCACTGATAGCTTGAAAACTGCTAGGAAGGAGCGTGTTTATAGACAAATATGCAAATAATATTTCTGGTTATGAAAAATCAAATTTTAAAATAATGCACTGGTTGTAACTTTCTCTTATTTTCATTATACAGTATCAGACAATCTCTACAAGATTTCCCAAGTAAAATATTAGGCCAATAGATGAAATTTATTATTAGTCAGGGTCTCCAGATATAAATCATTGTCAAGTTGTTTATTTCTAAATTATAGTATATTTTATAACAATTAAGATTGGCCATTTTAAAAAATGTCACAAGCAAATACGGATTTGGCACAAGCAGCCATTTACTGCACATATGGCAAATGTGATAGCAATGTTTTTTTGCATTGCATTCTGAGAGAAGTATATCACAGATGCCTTAGCAGTTGACGCAGGCTAAAATGGATATATATAGAAAGATAAGTCACGCTCTGCTACCTTCTCTTTTGTCTTGACTTTCTGTTTGTACTCTGACAGAGCCACTGGATTGATACAGTGCTTGCAGACTTGCAGAGAGATTTCCCAGGGTGTCACCACATCTATATTCTGTGGGAAGAAGGAAGGAATGGTACTGCTTTGAGAAAAGAATTTCGTTTTTTATACTATGTTTAATTGGCATATAACATGCATTTCAGGTGCACAATACAATGATTTGGTATTTGATTTTGTAGTGAAATGATAACCAGAAGCTATCTAGTTACATCTGTTACCACAGAGTTATGTATTGTTTTTCTTTTGATGAGAACTTTTAAGATCTACTGTTAGTGAACAGAATTTCTAAATCCAAATATAAGTTCAACATTTAAATACTACCTCCATACAAAGCAGGTGCTCATGGAAAAAAATTGGAGGAACAGTTGCTAAATTTTTTCTTCTTCACTCTTAATGTTTATTTGGTCTTTCTCTACCTTCTTCTTCTTATTGTGGAAGCTTAGAACTTTGATTTTTAGAGCTTTCGAATTTAAACTTCTTTAATCCTCTCTATGTTTTCAATTCTTTCAAATATTTCATTCAATTTACTCTTTGGTAGTTGGTATTTTTCTTTATGTTACCATAAATAGCATCTTTTAAAAACTCCTAAATTTTTGAGGGCTAGGGAAACAAATTTCAATTAGATTACACATCCCCACATTTTATTCTTCATGTTATATAACCCTAGGAAGAATCTTCTAATAAACATTCATAGGTAAAAATGAAATTTAAGTAAAGACACCCCAACAATAAGGGAAAATCATTTGTAGATACTATAGAATGATACTGTCATTTAAATGCTTTGCTATTGAAACAATTATTATCATTCAAGGAAAAGGTACTCCAGCTAATAACAATTATCATAACTGGGATGTCCTCAATCTATCCCTATTGATAACATCACATTTGTGATAGTAATCCAACTCTCACAGATTCTTTTCCCCACTTAGTAACTTGAGAATTTCAGCAATTTGAACATGATTCAACCCATGTTCTCTCCTCTCTAGCTCAAAGGTTCTGCAGGTGACTATTAGATTCCTCTCAGTACACAATCGGCAGATTCCTGCTAGGTGCTGCATTACTCTCCCAAGCTGTGCCTTAATTCTACAAAGACAGCTGCTGCTCTCCAGGTATACAGAGACTTTGTACAGGCAGATATATTCATCTTGGGAGAACTCTTCTTTGACCTGTATTTTTCACTCTCCTAAAAAGATTGTAAAACCTTGATTCTTATGCATGAAAATTATAGAAAGCATTAGCTATAACTCCTTTGCACTTACAGGACTCAATTGGAGCTGGGTCAGAAGACAAATCTAACTCAGTAAAAACTACAATATTTCCAATTAGCTTTTAAGGTACATTTTAATAATTGTCCTTACATATTGCAGATTACACTGGCAACTTCATGAATATACATGATAGGATATGGCTATCTGTCACTGTATCAGATGTAGTATCATATGAGCCTAACATAAGTAGATTTTTTTTTTACCTAATAATTTTTTTGAAAATTTATTTATTTATGCATACAAGAACTGGGGTACAGGCCGGAGGACTCACCAGAGACAGAGTGGGGAGCAGAACAGGCAGATGGACTGAAATACACTGCTGAGGGGAGCAGCAGGAGAGACAGGAGAGGTCTGCTGCACCATGTGGGTCACCTCACTGGCCGGGGATTAAACTTATGGTGTTGTGGCTGCAGATAACTTCATAGTGCTGAATCCCTTATACCACCAGGGAAGCCCCTTTATCTAATAAATTTTGATTGATATCCAAAAGCTCATGTAAGTGAAAATGAAAAACTTTCCCATTAGCCAGAAATTTACAAACACACAAACAGGCATGCACATGCATACCAGATGTTTTTGAGTTATTTGTATTCCCTAATTTTAAAGATACTAATATGTATTTTATTTCACTTTCCTAAAACTGGTGTCTGAGTCCTGCATTTAGAGTCGTCTGTCCTAAGATGCGACAGCTCATGTTACAATGAACATGAAATGACTGATGAGGAGTGCTCTGCATGACTGTGGTCAGGAAAGGAATCTAAAAACTCACAGAGGAAGAGTGATGTCGGTCCTGTGTTAATTCAAAGATGGATTATTTTGCCCTTCAATGCCGAGTCAAAAGATATTCTTCCTACAAGATGTTAGAACACAGTTCTGCCCAACTCACAACGTGGGCAGAAAGCAGAAGCAGTGGCCAGGGATCACAGAGCACTTAGACAAAGAGCACACTCTTGATATACATTAACGGAGATAAAGTCAACTGTGAAACATGCAGTAGGATTTTTCAGAGCAAACTGAAGGGAACAAATGTCCTCTAGATATCCTAGATAAAACTCTAGCATTTAAGCTGAACTTTGAATTTCTGCACTAAATGGCACACATATAATGTCACTTACTCCTGAAAATCCAATCAATCTACAGCGAAGGGATTTTAAAGATATAACCTGCTAAGTGTGGAGGAACAGCAAAGGATACAACAGAAGACAAAGGAGCGAACAGGTAACAGAGACTATCTAAGACAAACATTAATTCAGCAAGTGAACAAAGCTGAGAGTTAATCCACTTTATGCCACAGAGTGCTCAAAAGTTTCATCAATCTGTAACACCAGACACCTCTATCACTGGCCAGGAGGACTGGGTGAGAGCTGTTGAGTAGCATTTAGACTGTCATTTCATATTCCTCAATGAAGCTCTCCTCCCAACCCTCAATTTCTTTGCGCCCACTAATTTTTAATTGATTCATTACAAAGGATATAATGAAAAGTCTTGGTGGTAGTTTATGCTAGATACAGTTGAGGACCTGCATTTTATACTGAAAACAGGATGATTCATGAAAATATGTATTCTATACGCTAAATGGCAAGGACAGCAGGTCTTTCTACAACTTGATTCTCAGAAGGCTGATGCTGAATTGTGAGTCTCCACATAGAATACTGAAAACTTTTTTCTGGAAAATTTGACAAGTCCAAGAGAAAAGACCTAAAGATATAGACATGGAGAGTTTCCAGCAAATTTCTCATGTAAATTACCTTAGAATAAGATTTCTCCTTTTTTTTATTTTAAAGGTTTATTTATTTATGTATACAAGCACTGGGGTACAGGCCAGAGATGTGGGGGGTGAGAGAATCCACCAGTCAGAATGAGGAGCACAACAGGCAGCGCTACTGAAACACACTGACTAGGGCAACAGCAGGTAAGACAGGAGAGGTCTGCTGTGCCATGTGGGTCACCTCCCTGGATGGGGGCAGGGATCGAACTCTTGATGCAGTGACTGCAGTTTGCTTCATAGTGCATTGTTTAACCCACTGCGCCACCAGGGAGGGTCCAGAATAAGAATTCTCAACAGTGTTTTTTTTTTTTTTCCCCCAACATGTGGGCACTTACTTATTTATAAATCCTATATGCATGTATTCTGACCAGTAATACAGCAAGACTGAACAGTAGTTATTTTTTTTTAAAAAAGTGAAAATGTGGAGAAATTGAAAGCCTTATATATTATTGACTAGAATATAAAGTGGTTCAAATGTGATGGAACATTATAGAAGTTTGTTCCCCTTCCACATTAGTTAATATTAATTATTTAATGACAATAATAGTTAATATTATTGGATACTATGGAGATTGCTCAAAAAAATGAAATTTCCACATTATCTGATATTTTCACTGCTGGATATTTATCCAAAAGAATATTTATATAAAATGTGGATGGACCACATTTTGCTTATGGATTCACTCATTCATGAAAAAAAATAGCGTAATATTAACAAAATATTTAGACATTAAGGAGACCTTAAGAAACATTCTCTTACAAATCTGGGGCCTCCCCTGGTGGCGCAGTGGGTTAAGCAACGCACTATGACGCAAACGGCAGCCACTGCAGCACAAGTTCGATCCCTGCTGCCGGCCAGGGAGGGGGCCCGCACGGCATGGCAGACCTCTCCTGTTGTGCCCGCTGCTCCCCTCAGCAGTGTGCTTCCATTGATCTGCCTGTTCTGCTCCCCACTCTCTATGGTGAATCCTCTCACCCCCCCACACCTCTGGCCTGTACCCCAGTGCTTGTATGCATAAATAAATCTTTAAAAAAAAAAAAAAAGAAACATTCTCTTACAAATCTATGATAAAAGGGGAAAAAATGAAATATCATGATTTATCTATAAAAAAACTGAGCCACTAAAGAAACTGAAAAACAAATAACTAATAATAACATAGGTCAAGATGTTCAACCTTGGTATTATTCAGGGAAATGCAAATTAAAGGAACAACTGCATATAATTTTTCAGTTCTCAATTCAGAAAAATTAAAATGTAATTGAATCTGATGCTGAAAATGCATGGGATGAAACTTGCTTTTGTATATCTTGCTGATAGAGCTCCAAATTGATTATTTCAAGAGTATATTTATCCTTTTTCCTAACAACTAAGAAATAAAATAAATGAAAATGATAAATAATATATTTACCAAAATGTTTCTAAAAACATTTCTGGGATGGCAATAAAAATAAACATTTTGAAGGCTCATCAATTTGAGAATTAAATTATGTCACATACATTCTACGCAACATATGGATTTACAACAAAACTTTAGAAAAAGAACTTTTCTTTAGATTTAGAGGAATATTGATGAATTGTTGAGAAGAAGAAATCACTCAATAATATAGACTACTAGTGCAAAGTCTATAAACTCAAGTAATTCCACATATCCACAAAGATATATATATAACATAAATACATAAGAATGGAGGAGTAGAAGACTACATACCTACTATTAATAATTCATCACAGTGTAAACAGGATGTTACATGACAATTTGGGGGAAATTTTAAGAGAAAATCATATAAGAAAATAAGATTCATTAAATTTAAGCTCTTTAGAGTTCAATATATTGAACTATTTGATAAATATACTCATTGAAATTTGGCTTTGGATATGACTGCTAATAACTGATAGACAGATGCAAATAATCTGTGTTTTCTGAGAACTACAGAATCAAAGTGATGTGGTTTATCCATTGGATCTCAAACTAAAATGTCTCTCCTCACAGGAAGCTATTTCATCATAGCAAAGTTTTAAGACAAATATACAATGATCTAATTTTAATTTACTTCATTTATTATAACATAACCTGGGTTTTATTTCAGAGAGTGTATGAGTCAGAATTCAATCAGAAAACTAAATACATCAGAATATATATATATTTACAAACATATACACTTTTATTCATCTACATATACCTATATGCAGTAAATCCCTTTAACAAATCCATGTATGTGGTAAAGCAGTCTCTTAAGGCTGCTGCCCTTATGTCCAATGCTGGTTCACAGAGTCCAGAATCAGAAAGGCAGCTGTAAAAGAGTTCAAGATCAGCAGAGAAAACACACCCCTGAGGTGGAGTATCATGAGAAAGGTCAGAAACACACACCAGGTCTTGTTCCACTTCACAGTGGTAGCACAGACAGTATGGAGAAACTGAGGACCTTCTTCACAAACCTAAATATCCAAAACTTGACTAGTTGTTGGAAAAGCTGAAGGACCCAGGGGTGATATAGCAGCTGCAAATCCAACTGCTGATTCAGGCTACCGAGATGACTGTAAGTCAGCAGTGATGAATGTGAACTGCAAACTGACTGCTGCTTTTCTGTTCCCCTCCCTGCCACCTCTTCTAATCCCTTCATCCCCCACCTCCCTCCCACCCATGCCCACCATGAAATTTCCCAAGATATGTCCTTGTAACCTCCCAAAATAGAAACACACTCAAGAGAATTCCACAAAGCTGCCATAGAAAGTATATATTATACAGTTTTTAAAAGAAACTATATAATATAGTTTCTAAGAGAATCTACCTGGGTTCATATGCCAACACCATTAGATGCTAATTGTATGAATTTAAAAAGTGACAATTTTTTTTTATTTATTTATGCATACAAGCACTGGGGTATAGGCCAGAGATGGGGGGGGGAGGGTGAGAGGATTCACCACAGAGAGCAGGGAGCAGAACAGGCAGATCAACTGAAGTACACTGCTGAGGGGAGCAGCAGGCACAGCAGGAGAGGTCTGCTGCACCATGTGGGTCCCCCCGCCTGGCCGGCAGCAGGGATCCAACTCGTGCTGCAGTGGCTGTGGTTTGCTTCATAGTGTGTTGCTTAACCCACTGTGCCACCAGGGAAGCCTAAAAGTGACAATTTTATGCCACCTTAATTTTCTTATCTAAAAAAAAATCATACTTCACAATATAGTGATTGAGTTAATGTGTGTGAAGTGCTTAGAAGCATGCCTAATACTAAGTACAATATGATTGCTACTTTTACAATTTGAAATCACTTTTAGCAGATGGTCCTCAAAAACCCTTTTCAAATTTAAAAAATAAAATAAAATCTGAATAATATGGTTTTATTAACAAGAAACATTCTCTTTTAATTTTTGTTAACCCACTTTTCTTGCCTTATGGAAGAAGAGATGATATTCTAAGTCACAGGCTGGCAAACAATGACACATGGACTATATATATGTCATGTGGCCTATCATTTTTGGCTCACAAACTAAAATAGTTTCTGTACTTTTAAAAGATGGTTAAGAAAAAGAAAAGACAAGAATATGGAGCAGAGACTATATGTGGCCCACAAAGCCTAATATATTTATTTACTCTCTGACTCTACAGAAAAGGGTTTGTCAGTCCCTGTTCGAAAACCTGTTCTGATGAATAGAAATAGTATGTGCACCTTAAATATGGCTCACAACAGCATTTCTAAATTTCTGGTAGTCATATTTTTTTAAAGTATAAACAAAATCAGTAAATTTTATCTATATTTTAATTAACCTAATTTATACAAAATTATCATATTAGCATGAAATTAGTGAAACATTATTCACAAAATATTTTACATACATTTATCATACTAAATTTTTGATAACCAGTGTGTACTTTATACACCACTTCAAATTCGGACTTGTCAAATTTCAAGTGTTCAAAATCCATCTACCTTATGACTACTATATTGAACACAGTTCAAAATTCCAAGGAGGGTCCACATAATTCAAGAATAATCTGTATCAAAAATATGTAAACACCTAGAACACAAAAGAGTAAGTCTATGTTATCTAATACCCAAACAAAAAAATGAGCAATATGCAGAAAAAATGACAGATGATGAAATCAAAATCAACCCAGAAATTAAAGTTAGAATTAGTAGACAAGAAAATGAAAATAGTTATGTTTATGTTTATAACCAAACTATAAAGCAGACACAGTGGATAAATAATATATAGAATACATAGATATATAATCTAGAATATATGCATAATCTAGTAATCAAAATTATAATGTTGAAAGTCAAAAAAATAAAAATACCCTGAATGGGATTAATAGTTGGTTAGAATTTACACAAGAAAAAATTAATGAACTTGAATACAAAGTGATAGAAACTATATAAAAGAATTACAAAGAAACTGAAAAAAAATTCAGTTAGTTGTAGGATAGTTCCAAGAAACTTAATATTTAAGTATTAATGGAGTCTCCAGATTTACTTCTTTGGTATGGGGTGGTGTTATGGGGAAATTTGTGAAGAAATAATGGGTAATATGCTTTCAAACTTGCATAAACCAAAGTTCAGTGAGAGTCTCTAAGAAAATAAATAGGACAAAAATAAAGCAAGACACATCATAATCAAATTGCTGGGAACAAGTATGACAGAGAAAAACATAAAGGCAGGCTGAAAAAAATATGGAAAATGCCATTAATGTAGTACTGGGGAAGGGAGAATTTATAGCATTAAGCGGTATATTAGAAAAGAATAAAGATCACATACCATAACTTCAATAACTGCTTTAGGAAAATAGAAATGAAGAGCATATGAAACTCAAAATAAAGTAGAAATAATAAAAATCAAAGCAGAAATTAATGAAATAAAAAACAGAAAAACATTAGAGAAAATGGCTCCCAAAACAAGTTTAAGAAGATTAATAAAATGAAAAAAGCAGTAACTAGATTAGCTAAGATAGAGGACACAATTTATCACTACCAGAAATTACAGACATGCCATTATTCCAGAATCTACAGAGACTAAAGAAATAAAAGAAAAATCATGAACCCAAGAGATTTGATATCTAAAATGAAATGGACAAGTTTCTTGAAAGATAAAAATTGTCAAGGCTCACTAAAGAAGACATAGATGAACTAACCAGACATTTAATTAAAAGTGCCAAATTAAACAACAGTGAGATACCACTACACATCTATTTAAATGTTCTACTATTGCAAGAACATCTGTTGTTGAGAATATGGAGCAACAGAACTTTCATACACTGCTATTAAAAATATCAAATGGTATACCGGCTTTGAAAAGAAATATGACAGTTTCTTAAAAAGATAAAAACACACCTACCTTATGATTCATTGACTTCACTTCTATGTGTTTATCCTAGAGAATAAATGAAAACATCATATGGCCACTCAAACACTTTTACATGAGTGTTTATGGCAGCTTTATTTTTGACTGCCCAAAACTGGAAGCAATTCAAACATCTATCTACATTTGGATAAAGAATAACAAACAAATTATAGTATATTTATTTATACACTAGAACGTTACTCAACAATAAAACAAGTGAAATATTCATGCACGATACAACATGGTTAGTTCATCATTCAAACAATGATGTCAAATGAAAGTGAGAAAAAATAATCTATCAATTTCTAAGAAATGAAAGTGACCATAGAGTGACTGGAAGTAGATTCCAGTTCTTTGAGAAGGGAGTGGGTAGAAGAATGGAGGAGAAATTACCAAGGGGCAGGAAGAAAATTGGGGTCATCATGAATGAGTTCATTACCTCAGTTGTGAGTTTTATGGGTATAAACCCATATCAAGACATATCATCTTGTACATATGTACAGTTACTATGTTAATTATATCTTAATGAAAGTGCTGTATATATATATTTATGATTCATGAAGCTGTGACAGAATTTCTGTATGTGGCATATATACACATACATGCATATATAAATATAAGGATATATATAGAAAACTTAGGACATATGTGAATGTGTGACAACTACGACAACTTATGACATATATATGGGTATATGTATATATATATATAAGTGCCAATTCTGCCACAGCTCCATAAGTACCATGATAGAAACAGCATACTTAGGAGTATATTAGGAGATATTCTTTGCCATTATCTTAATCATATGCAGTGTTTTTGATTGGTTTAAATCTAATTAAATCACTTGTTTTAACTACAAAATCCTAAACTATAATACCACATTTCTGAGCTGAAAATTCTATATTAGATTTTAGGTATTAAAGAATAATACAAATACAATATGCCCATAGAAAAAAACCTCAAAGCATATAAAAAAATAAATCCTACTGATACACTTAAAATAAAAATCAATAACAAGAAAATTATGTCTAATTTGCGTGACCAATGACATGCTCAGAAATACTTTATTTTCAACATTTTAGGTGCTAGTTTGTTAGTCAATATGATAGAAGATATTTTAAACAATGTTATTATTAAATATCACTTGTAATTATTTTTGCAAGCATAATTTTAAAAGAATGTCAACAGTGTAATGCAATACTTGGCCCCCAGGTACATTTATACCACATACAGCTGGTGCTTTGCATTCTGAATAGAATGAATGAGCAGACTTGGGACAAGCAGACTTTGTCCTTTCATGCCAACTGGGATGATTTGGGCCCAAAAAGGGGAAGAGCAGTGCTCACATTTATACAGTGAATAGTGGGGTAAGTAGGTGTCGAACTCAGATTACCTGCCATTCCCACCATTGCCTTTGAGACTAAATTCAAGAAAGGGGCCAGTGCAACTCCAATATTGAGGAACAGCCCAGGGGCTCAGGACCCTGGGTCAATTACCTCAACATGAAATGAGTATCTTTTGAAACGGTGGTGAGAGGTAAGACAAGAAAAAATCCTAAAACAATAAAGAGATACCGAGAATAAAAAGAGATGCCATCTTAAAAGTAAAGCTGCTTCTTTAACATCCATTATGGAAAAGTTTGATCAGTAATATATTTACCATTTTTAAAACATCACTTCTCCGCACTGGGAATTGTAATAGGTTACACTTTCAATTTGGTTGGTTGTATGCTGAGTGTTAAATATTTACTTCAAACAAAAATTTATGTACTGAGGTAAGATATCTTTTTTATTAATATTAATCAACACATCTATATTCATGTCTTGACCTATTCAATTTAGTTGAAGTTTGTTTTGAGCACACTGAGATTTACTGTAACTATGAATGTCCACATTGATGGACATTTCATTAATGCACAGGGGTTTGGATTTGCAAACTCTATCTCTCTAAGAAATTATATTTAGTTTTCTTCTCTGATATTAATGATGTAAGGAAATATCTGGTTAATATATACAATAATTAATCCTGTCCTTCCTAAAAGAGTTAGGACATATGAACAAACATAGTTTAGGAAAAGGAAAAAGGTTGTATTGTGTGTATATGTGACTAGACAATAAGATACAAAAAAGAAATCATAATGTTAAAGGTGAATCTACAAATATTTGTTGCTTTAAAACTAGATACTTTTCCAGTTATTTTAAAATGGGTATTCTATTAACGACTTTTGTGTCTATAGTGCAAATTTGTTTGTTTGTACTTTTTGTTGGTGGTGGTTCTGCATTATTTATCTGATGGTTTAACATCTTCAAAATACTTGAACCCTAGTTTGTTGTAGTAATACTAACCAGACTAAACAAAAACAAAGAGAACAATCCAGTCAAAAAATGGGCAAAAGAGCTAAAAAGGCAATTCTCCAAAGAGGAAATGCAAATGGCCAACAGGCATATGAAAAAATGCTCAACTTCTCTTGTCATCAGAGAAATGCAAATCAAAACCACTATGAGATACTACCTCACCCCAGTGAGAATGGCACCTATCAAAAAAGTAGCAACAACAAATGTTGGTGGGGATGTGGAGAAATGGAACTCTCTTACACTGCTGGTGGGAATACAAGCTGGTCCAACCATTATGGAAAGCAGTATGGCAGTTCCTCAATCTACTAAGAATGGAACTTCCATATGATCCAGCAATCCCACTCCTAGGAATATACCCAAAAGACACAAATACACTGATTCAAAAGAATACCTGCACCCCTATGTTTATAGCAGCACTACTTACAATAAGTAAGACCTGGAAACAACTTAAATGCCCAAAAACAGATGAGTGGCTCAGGAAGCTGTGGTACATATACACGATGGAATACTACTCAGCAATCAAAAATGAAAAAAACTAGACGCATTCATAGGAACATGGATGGAACTGGAAGGGAAGTTAAGTGAAGTTAAGTCAGAAGGCAAAAGAAAAATACCAGATGGTTCCTCCCCTAGGAGGAATATAAGGGAACCAAATAAAGATCAAGGAAAAGAAATAAGAACAATAA
>JAGFMF010011523.1:4346810-4361639 GCA_019455555.1 Galemys pyrenaicus
TGCTCCCTGCTCTCTGTGGTGAATCCTCTCACCCCCCCACACCTCTGGCCTGTACCCCAGTGCTTGTATACATAAATAAATAAATCTTTAAAAAAAAAATCAGAATACTTGGATTTTTTTAATCTCAGAAACTGTGGATATTACCAAAATTGACTAATGTCATGAATGTGTCTGGCTGAGTTTCTGACATAAGATAGAGACACAAATAAAGGTTTCTTTCTCTTCCTGTTCCCTTTGAAACCTTTAATGAACAATTAAAATATATTTTCTTCAGTCATTTGTTACTTGAGATTTCAAGCTACTGAGTATCCTTCAGAAAAATTAAATAAAATCTTACCTACACTATTACTTGACATGTTGAAAATAAATTGGACTTTGGAATCTATAGATCTAAATACAAATAGCAGTTTTATTATTTATCAGCATAAACTTAGCAAGTTACTTAAAATCCTGTGCCTACAGGCCTCCCTTGTGGCACAGCAGGTTGAGCACTGCACTGTGAAGCATCTGCAGCCACTGCAATGCAAGTTCAATCCCAGGCCAGGGAGGGGACCCACATGGCACAACAGACCTCTCCTGCCTCGATGGCTGCTACTCCCTGCAGCAGTGTATTTCAGTCAGTCTGCCTGTTCTGTTCCCCACTCTTTCTCTGGTGAATCCTCTCACCATCCACCCACCCCCATAAGTTCTTGTATGCATAAATAAATAAATAAATCTTTAAAAATGAAATAAAGTAAAATCTTGTGCCTAAAAGAAAATTAAATGACCATTACTATGGTACAATAAGAATGTCTTTTTGAATATTATGTGAAATTACATAAGTATCTTTTAAAAGTATTTAATTTATTTTCTTTAGCATTTAGTATTATCTTTTAAAACTACATTATATATATTCTTAATTTCTTTTAAAAGTACTCAGAATACATTTAGCCATTTATTGATGAATAAGGATTACCACTAAGGTCATTTAATGTAACAAGCTATAATACTGAACTATCTTAAAATATTCGTACCTTATGATTTTTACACTTAGAGCTTCAGGTATGTGACAACACCCTTCCAAAATCTGAGAAATATAAACTCCTATTATTAAAAACAAAGTCAGACAAAATTGGGAACAATCAGGGTGGTATGGCCTCAGGATATTATGCTTAGTGAAATAAGTCAGATGGAGAAAGACAATCATTGTATAATTTCACTCATAAGTGATACATTAAGAAAAAATACAAATGAACTAAATAAAACAAAAATAAGCTTGTAGACTCTAAGACCAAATTATGGTTACCAGAAGAGAATAGGAGAAAAGGGGTGCTAAAGAGAGTAAAAGGAATCAATGGTATATTAAAGGATAAAATTGATTTGCAGTGGAGAACTTAATGTAATATATAAAAATGTCAATTTAAAACGATGTACACCTGAAACATAAAATGTTATAATGCAATGATACTTCAAAATATTTTTGAATAATGGGGCCTCCCTGGTGGTGCAGGGGGTTGAGCACCACACTGTGAAGCATGTGTGGCACACTGGTCAAGTTCGATTCAGGCCAGGGAGGGGACCCACATGGTGCAGCAGAACTCTCCTGCTTCCCTGCTGCTCCCCTCAGCAGTGTATTTCAGTCCATCTGCCTGTTCTGCTCCCCACTCTGTCTCTAGTGAATCCTCTCACCCCCTCCCCCACATCTCTGACCTGTTTCCCACTCTTGTATGCATTAATAAATAAATCTTTTTAAAAAAACACAAACTTTTGAATAAAAAGAAAAAATGAAAACAAAGTTGGAAGAAACAAATGGTCAATCTTTGTTTTTTCCTATGTGAAAAAAAAACAGAAAATTTGTTTATTCTAGGCAGAAGGCTCTATTAAATAGAGCTTCAATAAGATTTCCTACACTATTAAATTTATACATAGAATCAGTTCACATCCACATCATTATTAAACACTAAACAGTATTTTTAAGTATGTACAAAAAACAATGGGATTCTTGTTGATAGAGCTCTGTCTGAAATCCTTAAGGGTGTTAACTCCCAGTCAGTGAAAGAAATACTCTCTAAGCACAATTCCAACTTACTGCCAGCTCAGGCCCCATGTAAAGATCTTCACAAATTAATCCCATCAAACGTGAAGTGTATTCTGGCCACTCTTTCAGATACATAGCCAAAGATTAAATTAGTGTCTCAGGGCTATGTTGCTATGTTGGAGGTTTTTGGGTTTTTTGTGTTTGTTTGATTTTTTTATCTTGGAGGTGGGAGTAGAGGAGATGAATCAAATGGGCTCAGTCATTTGAGTCCATTATCCTATTGTTTATGTATTTATTATTCATAGTCATTCAGAAGGAGACATCATGTTTCTTAAAACAAAATATCTACTCTACTCGACATAAGTATGAAATTCAGAGATTGTCCATGTAGACAAAACTATTCACAGAGCACAATAAACTAAATTCTTCCTTAACTTCTATTTAAATGCATTTTGATGGGAATGAGCCTTAAAATGTTAATGAACTTAACAAAGAGGAGAGGCAATGATTTGAATGGTACTCCCTACATGGAGATGGTACAGTTAGCAACCAACAAGACTTGTTTTCAGCTAGAAATTTTAAGTGTTGAAAGTCATAACTAATAATATTTACCAAGCATTTGAGGCAAGTTAGTTTCTTAATAATAATTTCTACTTATGTAGTATCTTTTTTTTTCACACTTTATCAGTCAGTCATGAAAGGAATCATCTACTTTAGTAATTTGGTGTTCTTTATTGAGAAGTATAGTTGTATCTTCCTAGTTTTTCACCTAAGTTAAGGTATTGAATTATTTGTTCATTATTTCATTATATCTGTAAAGAATACCTGTTTTAATTCCAGAAGCTCAAGATATTTTACCATTTTTCTAAAAATGTACACTTAATATATCAAAACTTGCAAGTAATCAAAAGCACTGGAAAAAAAAAAACAGCGATTTTTTTGTTTGTTTTGTTTTGATATGTCAGCACTCCCTAAAGGATATTTGGAAATGACTACTTGTAGGTTGTATTGGTAGTGGTAGATTACTTTGCTTTGCATAGAAATTGCATTTCAGTAGCAGTAGGATGTTAAGAAAAACTGGAGGGAAATGTTCTATTGTTCTTACTGTGTTTCCAAAAATTCTCAAATGCCCTGGGAAATGGACATATTACTTTTTCTAGAAAAAATTCTAAAGTATTCTCATAATATAAATAGTGGTGTTGTTCCAGTGATTGAGGTTGTTATTGATGCCACATTTATTACTTCGCTTCCGTTTAAACTCTAACCACTACCTCCGAATCTTAACTACTTTCTCTAATTGTGACTCCCAAGACATTTATGAAACACCTTTATAATTTACTTCCTGCAAAAAGACCATTTATTGACTTTACAATTCCTTCATAGGGCTTTGTTTGTCAAGTACAAACATGAGAGACATTTCTAAGGAAGAATCAATAGGATCTAATGACTTATTTGATATTGGGGACAAGGAAGGTAGGTGATGGTATTTAGATAATGAGAATCTGACAACTCTGATTACCAGCAGAAATTGAGGTAAGATATTTGTATATTCTTGCAAGTTTAGGATCATCTACTGCACAGTCTCTTATTAAGAAGTTTGCTGCCAGCTTGGCTTCTGGATTGTATTGAGGTTTTTGTGGCTTTCTCCAAATAATCAAGGGAGAAATCAGAACCTTCCTACCCATCCATTTGAGTTTCCATCCATGTTAGAAAGATTTTTGTCTTTATTTGCCAAAATAGTTTAGTTTTTTTTTTTTCTCTCTGTATGATCGCTCACCTGACTGTAGATCTTTTATTCCAAACCTTGACTATACACTTGAAACTGGAAACTACAAAATTTTAACTGGAAAACATTCTCCTTTAAAATGTACTTATGCCTGAAGTGTTAGAGGAAATGCATTTCTTTGTCCCTTACTCTAATGAGTTCCATACACAGTTCATCTATACATAAATAAATCTTTAAGAAAAAAAAAAGACAACTAAAATCCTGTTGAATTAAAAAAAATTGTTACTACTACTAAAAGAATGAAGATTGAGGGGTATTTTCCAGTGTAAGAGTATCACAGAAATGTCCTGTCTATCTGAGAAACCCATCTTTATTTCAGAGTAAACATAAAGTCATCCTTTCTTGTCATATGACCCTCCTCTTCTTTCCTTGATGCCCCAGGATTTTATCCCATTCCTTAAAGCAGGATATAAACCCTCAGTACCTCTTACTCTAGAATTTACAACAATATAAACTTTCTATATATGCAATTAAATTTATTTTTTCCCTCCTACTAATCCGTCTAATGCTAATTTGTTTATTGTACTAGTCAGAAAAGAAGCCAGGGAATTTTCTCCTGTATCCCTGCACCAATAAATGCCACTGTGGAAATCCAAGGCAATTGAGAAAACTTTCCTACCTCAAAAAGTCTGATATTTAAATATGAAAATGATTGCATGCAATATAGCAGGTAAAGGTAAGGCAGAAGTTCACCAGAACCTAATAAACTCTACCTAGACCTAGAGAGAATGAGGACTCACAAATGACCTCACAGAGGAGACCACTCTACTTTCAAACAAGGAATAGGAGTTTACATCTCATGCAGAGACCAGGTTAGTGTAGGAACAGATGCAGCAAACTGACTGTCCAAACAGTTTGGACAAGTATTGTATAAGAGATAAAAAATGGATAGATAGTAGGAAGGATTCATTTCACAGAAATGTGTCATATCTGCATACACTGATTGCCTGTCCTATGCCCGCCCCATGACATCCCATTAATTGGCAGCTAATTAATTTTCCTCCAAGTTCAAGGGTGGGTCGTGATCAACTTGGATCATCAAGGAAATCCCAGTTCCCTTGCCACAAGAGTTGAGTTAGTGAGAGACACTAGCCCAGGTCTAAAGAGTGAATTCTCTGTTCAAAGGGATTTGTTTAAAGGTGAAATCAGCATGAAACTAAGGGTCTTTTTTATATGACGCAGGGAATTGACTGGAACTGTCCATCTTCTAAAGAACAAAGTTCCCTATCAAAAAAATAAGGGTGGGGGTAGGATGGGGTGGGGCAAAGAAGCACAGTCAAAAGAAATGGAGGAAAAAATTGTTTGAGATCTATGATGCATTTTACAGTGAGACAATCCAGTCAAATGACTTACCACTTAGACAGTGCTAAATTTTCTGATACAACACCCTATTGGCACCATTGAAGCATTTTAGTTAGTGACATAATGTTACCAGTGTTATGCTTTAGAAAGAACCTTCAAACCACAGAGACAGAATAAATTTGAAAAATTCAAATGATGTCTGGGACAACATCCCATCTAACAAGTAGAAAGGCACAGCAAGGAGATATACAATGTGGAAGATTTTCCTAGTTTGAAAGAGGTTGAAACAAGTAATTTGGCAAAAGAAAAGTAAGATTATTTCAGGCAAAGCCACCTTCCCTTAGGAGAAGGCAGGGAGGTCTTATCATGCAGATTATTTCACTAGTGCTGTTCAGGAAACAGCTATACTGATTCAATTCCACTTTGGAGAGAGGCCAAAACTGCAAAATTAGGTTATGGTAAGTCTTGGTGAAGCTTGCAGCGAAAGTCTCCTCTTTGGGTCTGCATCTTTCTTTTAACACCCTCATAACTATAATAGCATATACAAACAACTCCATATGCCCTCAAATTGTAACAGATGTACCTCCATAAAAGGAGGAGGTACCATAATCCCAACTCCCATTTACATGCAACTGTCTTGGACCAAGTACTGGGAACTAGGGGGAAGAACTGAGCCACCAGTTGAAGTTATCTAACACAGAAGGCAGGTGGGCCCAGAGACACCTGGAGAAGAAAGGTGCTTGCTTTTTGGTTTTGGACTTGGGGGACAGAGAAGAAATGCATGGGTGAGAGATACTGGGGGACCTTTACTTAATTTGTCCTTTGATTTTGCTCCTTTACTTCCAGAATTGCCTGTGCCCTTCTGCTTCTTTCCTATGATTCCCAGCAGAAGGTAACTTAGACTTGCAGCAAGCTTTTGGGCTTCAGCAATCCCACTTCAAGCCAACCCTGTTTGGCTGAACATTTACCTAAGAGGATGAATTTGGTTTGTTTTATTGGGAAATTATTATATTTTCATCTCTTCCCTCTCTCTGCACACTAGCCCTATTAAAGTTCTTTTAAACTGAGTCCCCTTCATCTTTGTGCACAAAGATGGCAGAACCCCATTCGAGTATGCAAGGTTGGAGATCTCCAGGTACCCCTTGATCAATTATACACATTTCATTCAATGTGAATGAAATTATACCCATGATATCTATCCACTATCTTCTATCTTCATTGAATGAAGACCTTCCAAATGGAAACTGCTTATATTTGGTTAGCTCTTTCAAAAAAGTGAAAAAATGATCATAAGACTATACCCAATTAATACTATTTTACTATATTATACTCTGTATTGCAAATATTCATCATAAATAATTATAGAAACCCTATAGAGGCTTTTGTATTGTCAAAACTAGAACTGTGTTTTAGTTAAGGTAGAGTTTCAATGCAATTACAATTAAAAATTAATATAACTAAAAATCCACTAATTCACTGGTTTTTAGAAATACAAAATTTGCTCTCTAAGTATTGACTTTAATTTATGTTACTATGTTACATCCTTATTGATCCCTCTGTATGTGTTTATCTAATAGGAATGTGTTCCACTGGGAGAGAAAAGCCATCTTACAAATATTTATATTAATGTTTAAAATAGAAAAAGCAGACCCAAATATGGAAGCTTTCATGCTGGGTCCCCATCTAGCTTAATACCTTTTGCAATTCCAACCTCTCCCTGAAGTGCATCCTAAACCAATTTGTCTAGAGTTTTCTAATCAGCTCCACTGAGATAATCTGCATGATAAAGCCCCCCCTGTTTTAGCCTATGGGTATATGGCTTACCAGAATCTTTTATTTTGCTAATAACCTTGTCTCACCCTTTTTCTGTCTATAAATATTCTCCATTTTATGTAGTGTCTTGCAGTATCTAGATGGGATACTTCCTGATTCATGAATTGTTTAATACAGCCAATTAGATGTCTAAATTTGTGGATTTTATTTCTACACTAATAAGGGTATATTTTTCTCACATAATAAGAATTTTGAAAGTAGTTGGTGGATGTAGTTGGTTCATCTGTTCAGTAATATCCCAGGAAATTGTTCTAACTTTCTGCTATGCAGAAGTGTGCTAATTTATTCTTCATGTTTACCAGATGAATGCAATATGCCTGCTGTAGGTCCAGATAACCTGTCAGTTTTCAGCACAGAAAAATAAAAAATGTGGATGTGATGGAGGCTTACAGTAGAAAATTTGGACGGAAGTGTCACAGACCAGAAACTGGTAGTGGGGGTAGCAATTTTCATGTGAATTTAAACACAATGTGGCACAGTAGATCTCCAAATCTTGTTCATCTTATAACTATACATGTATCATACATCCTCAAAAAGAGACATACATATTTCTTCCTTTCTGGCTTTCATGCTTTTTATTTATTTTTCATGACTGATTTGAAAATTCCAGCAGTGCACTGAAGAAAGTGAAGAGTGGGCATTTTTTTCCTTGTCTTGTTCCTGGTCTTAGTGGAAAATCTCTCAGTTTTTCACTATTTGGTATGATATTGTGCATTTGCATATATATTATTATGTTGTGGTACATTACCTCTATATCCAATTTGTTGAGATTTTTTTATCATGTATTGAACTGTGTCAGTATTTTCTGCGTATTATTGAGATGACTGTAAGATACTTATCTTTCATTTTGTTAATGTGGTACATGACATCAATTGATTTGTGAGTGCTGAACTATCTTGTATCCCTGGAATAAATCCCACTTTTTCATGTTGTGTGATGCTTTTAATGTAGTGTTGAATTCAGTATGCTAATATTTTGTTGAGACTCTCTGTTCATCAAGGATATTAATTAACCTGTGATTTTCCTTTCTTGTAGTACTTTTGGTTTTGTTATCAGGGTAATGTAATGCTTGCTTTTTGAGTTTGAAATTGTTTCCTCCTTCTGTTTTTGTTTTTTTTTAAGTTTGAGAAGAATTGGCATAAATTCTTCTTTAAATATTTGATAGAATTCACAGTGAAATCACATGATCCTAGATTTTCCTTTGTTGAGCATCTTGAGGTTTTTTTGTTTTTTTGGTTTTTTTTTTGGTCTGTTTTTTTAAATTACTGACTCACTCTCCTTGGAAATCTATATGTTCAGATTTTCTATTTCTTCATGAATCAGTCTTGGAAGAGCACATGTTTCTAGGAACATATTCATTTCTTCCAGATAGCCAAATCTGTTACTGTATATTTGCTCATAGTAGAATATTATGATCTTTTATACTTCTGTGGCATCAGTTATAATGTCTCCTCTTTCATGACCAATTTCATTTGCATGTCTGTTTTTCTTAATCTAGCTAATGTTTTCACTATTTTGTTTTTTTAACTTAGTTTTATTGTATTTCTATTGTCTTTTTAGTCTCTATTTCACTTTTCTTCTGATTGATACATATTATTTTCTTCCTTCAACTAACTTAGCTTCATTTGTTCTCATTATCTGCGTATAATTTCTTCAAAGTCATATGAAATTTAAAGGCATTTTTCTTTTTCATAAAGGAGATGCTGAGTTATTTAGGTATCAAATGTATTAAGTATTTACAGTAGAGTAAATGTACATGATAATTTGAAGGAAAGCATGAAAGGAGAAGAAATGAGGAAGGCAAAGAAGGAGACAAGGAAAAGAAATGGAAAGAAAGGGTAGAGGTGGAGAAGAGATGATTCAAGTTCTCAAGATTGTTAGGTGTAGATGGCACCCAGAGGCCCAAAAGTGTAAGTCATGGAAAAGCACACAAAGAGGCTGATTTGGGTGTGTCAGATTTAAAAATAAAATCAGGATTGGATTGAATAATCTTCATAGCAGCTGAAGTACAATGGAAAAGACACTTAAGTACAGAGGCATTAGAAGCCCTTTAAATAATTCTAAAAAATGATACTACTATCTTTTTAAAATATTATCAAGTAGTATGATACAGGCAAGGGTTTTCTTTTCCCTGTAAATCCTTCTCTCTCTTGCCAAATCCTCTCACAATCTTCTACTTTTGGCAAAACGGACTTTATTTGAGAAGCAGCTCCTAGATAGCCCAAATCAAGAAAATCTCAGTAGGAAGATAGAGAAAGTTTTATATCATTTTCTGGACTCTATTTGAGCCCAAAATAGATAATGAGTATTTTCTTTCTGGAAACAAGCTACCTCCACAGACATGTAGAAAACGAAGATAACTCCCTTGCTTACAATTATTTTTCAGACTTTAATTTTTACAAGAAAAACATTTTTAAGTGTTTCATAATCTATTACTCTTAACTAAACATGGAAAGACTTGTTAAGATGATGGTACCTTTCCCTCCTAGACCCAATGTTGTTTTAATTGCAAAACAAATATGTAGGGGAACAAACAGCATCATAAGTACAGTAATACTTTGTAAATACAAACCGGGCAAGTAAGGGCAAATTCAATGAAATCATAAAAATTTAAAGCAGAATTAGACCTTAGAGAACAATGAATCTAACCTCCTCATTTTAATAAGGAATAAACTAATATTTAAAGAATGGCAGAGGTCAGACTAAACCCAGGTACCCAATGGCATGTGATCAATTTATTTCATCATGCTGTTAAATTTTGGAAATTATATGACTGTCTCCTGACTATGTTTATCATTAGGTTCATTAGGTAAATAAGCAATTTGTAAGTAAATAGTTTACCAGTTTGACAGATTTTCATTGACTGTCTTGCTTTATCTAATGGCTAACATGATTACGAATTTAAAATTGTCCACATTAAATGGTTATTCTTGGGTTTTAGTATATACATAAGTTATTATGCATATAAAAATCAACACGGAGTAGTGCATGATATACTTGTCCATAGAATTCTAATATGCATAATGTAGACATTAAGCCTGGGGTGAAGCCTGTCAGGGCTATGCTGCAGCTGGTGAATATCAAAGATATGGCGATTTGCCTTCAAGTTAATTGCAAATAACTTTTGTCTGAAACAGAGAAGCATTCATTTAAAATCAGTCCAAATTGCATATGTGGTTGCCACTGATTAGATAAAATGTTAATATTTCCATGGGAATAGTATGTGGTAATCATCTGAAATGGTCTGTACAAACTGCACATCATTCTACTATGCCAATTTCTCTAATTGTGTATCAAACATTTTCTTAATTATATGGTATTTTATGAAGAGTAGCAAGATAAATTTCATGTCATGTTTTTATTTAATTACAAATAAACAATTTTCTGGAAAGTAGCAGGGTTGTTTTTGTTGTTCTTTAAGTGGTTTCTCTGGATGTTTTATTGAGAAAATTAGGTGAGTATTATCTTATAGAACATAGCAAAGCAAGTTTGATATTGTTTGTTCAGATGAAACTGCTTCATTTATTAAGTTATAACCTTGCTTTCTAAAAATTTGACATTAGATACTTTTCTATTATTTTGTATGTTATTCAAAATGTCTTAAATAACATGTCTTAACAGTAATAAACATTTTAAATTCTTTTGTTAAAAAATTACCTATGTATTCTTTTTGGATGACAAGACAGGACAGTAGGCTGTATACTCAGCTGTCTTTGTGGTACAAAGAGAAAAAAATAGTGACTGTATCTGGTAGGGTAAAGAGCAATCTGGAGGTTAGTGAGTAGATTGTGTGTGAAAAGTGAGTGAGTATGTGAGGTGTGAGTGAGGAGTGAGCATCAATCATAGAGGGAAGGGCTGGCACCTTGTGGCAAAAAGCACAGTCCTGTGACAGGCAAGAGCATTCCCATGCCCTCAGTGTTTGCTAGAAAGTCACAATCACAGACCCCCCCCCAAAAAAAAGACTGGATGAAAGTTTACATCTTAAGAAAATCCCCAAAAGATTCCTATATTTTTAAAATTTAAGAAGTACTGGACTGAATTTTACTTGTCTTCCAGACTTTAGATTGGCAAATTTAAGAGTTCAGCAAAAAATAGTAGCTACAATTTTATGAAATGAACCTCCGGAGGGAATTAAAGCAACAAATGAAAGTCGGGGACCTGAAGCAAGCAAGATTCTGATTGTACAAATAATCCTACAACAAATAAAAGAGTGTGGTATGTAACAAAAAAACAGAACCAAAATCATATTGCACAAGTAGATCTCTGTGTCGAAGTTGTGAAAATAGGAGGTGCAATAGCTAATGTTTAATGAGAACATTCTATATATCAAATGTTGTCCTGGGCTCTTTTTATGACAATTTATTCCTCCCTTATTAATTACAGGAAATCCATGAAGTGGGAAGAAATGTTTTCTCCAACTTAAAGACGCAAACACTGAGAAACTAAGATGTTAAATAAGTACATCAAGTATAGTGAGTAAGTATGGAGCAAGTTTCAAGTGGAAGAAATCTTTCTTACCAAAGTCATAAGACAATTGACCTGACTTGTAACAGTAGCATTTCCTGATCTCAATACTGAAAAATGAGGTTTCTACAAGTCTACACATAATGAAATTCCTTTTATTTCTTTTCTTTTCAATAGAGTTTGAATTAAAGAAGAAAATGCAAGAGATAATTTGGAGTCATAATTGCTGATGGATGAAGAAAATAGTAAATCTTTTTCATTTTTGCCTTCCCCAAAAGTGACAATAATTTCTTTAGTGAAAGGGGTTGAACAGACTTTTCAGAAAGGCACATAAATTCAACATGGAAGAAAGATTTTAAAATCTGCTCTGAGTAAGTCACTTGGCCACACACAACTTATCTCTTAGAGTACAAAGGGACCCTAAAATAAGAACGTGGGAAAACTATAAATGGTAATCTAAAACTGTAAGAACAGTAAATATCCTGAAAACTAGAAAAGGGGGAAGAAGTGAATTATGTAAGTTAAAATCTAATTTTCTAAAATATCTTCATAATAACCCTAAGAAACATATTTTTAAATTAATGTTATACAAGGAAAATACTATATTTGAATATTTCTTCCAGCTTCTAAGAAGAAATTTTTATAAATAATCTGACTATCCAGTGATAAACTGTTATTTAAATCATGTTACCTCCTTGTTATACTTTACTTGGAAGTCTTTGAAGATGACAATATAGAGAACTTTATGAGCATGGAACATTTAAAAAATGTTTATTGTTTTGTGTCTGTTCAAATGTAAATATATTAAATAATGAATTGTCTACAAAAAGTTCATTGAAAAAGAAAATGTGTGGAATTTTTTTTACTATTTATAAAATACTTTCTGGTTATTAAAGCATATTTTTGTTTAGCTTTTTTTATAAAATTGTATGTTCAACATGTATTATCTTTGATTTTTAAAAATTTGTTAAGAGATGGTTCTTAAAGAACTCATAGCCAACAAATCCCATTTATTTCTTTGGAAAGTAACAGTTTAGTTGAAAGGAAAATCATGGCAAACACAGAAGAGTAATTAAGAATAGAAAATAACTTGCTAAAGCCAATAAAAGGAATTTCATCAATTTGATGAGCTCTCTAGTCATAAACAGAGGTCGAATTTTGCCAAAAACTTTTCTTGCATTTACTCAAATGATAATACAGCTTTTCCCTGTATACTCTTAATATAATATCGATAATACTAGTTTTATTAGGATGTTAAGTCATACCTGTGATTAACTGTACATGCTTAATCATCAGCATATCATTTTCATATATAACCAGATTCAAAATATCAAATTCAAAATATTTTATCTTTTTAATTTCTAAGGAATGTACATTACTTCAGGTACTCTTTATTACTTGATATTTCTTTTGTGTTATCTATTTCTTTGATCCATAGGGCTGGAGGTTTAAAAACTTTGATAATTTGATTTTCTTACTTTCCTTTAAAGTTTATTTTCCTTCCTTTCTTTATCCCCCCCCCACCCATATTTATCACTCTTCCCTTCTAATTCCACTGTGGTTAGCTGCCTGAGATGGAAATTCAGATTATTGATTTCAGATCTTTCTTCTTCCTTATATAAGTATTTAAACTTACAAATTTTCTTCTAAAATGACATTAGTGATGCTGTACAATATTTTATTTGGCATATATTTTATAATAACTTATATCAATGGTTATAATTTTAAACAGCCAAGTACTACTATTAATTTCTAATAGAATTCTGTGTTAAGAGAACATAAACAGTTTATATTAATTGACAGCTTCTATTTATAATGTAGAAAACTGGAAGAACCATCACTTCCAGAGATGAAATGCACAGACTAAAAGTGTGAGAAGAGAGAGAAGGGCCATTTTTATACAGCATCATTTGGGGACACTGTAAAAAAGGCACTAAGTAACTTCTATCACTCAATAAATACTGTTTTTGGAAACAGAAGTTAGTAGGTTTCATTTAATATAAAAGTTAAAGATATGGACCTGCTATATTTATGGATATATTTCAAAAATTACTGAGCACTTTCTAATTTCTAGGGATGAGCAAATTATCAAAGGTAAGTAAAATGAATAAGACAGTTTTTTCTTAAAGCAGCTCAGAGTCTAGAAGAGATAAGTGCAAATACACATACAAATTTATAACAAAGTGTAAAAAATGTCAAAGTAACAGGTAGACAGTCTGAGAAAACCACATAGAGAAAATACTGAAATGTTTGAAAGTGTATCTCCCAAAGGATTAAGACATAACCTGAAGCAAACTCTTCAGTGCTATTACATTAATAAATATGTGCTTTTAAAAGTAATACAGAAAAAAATTCATAATTAAAAAATGTTAATAAATTTTTCTCTCTTTGAAAATTAAATCTTTTACGGGTGAACTCTATGTCAAAGAAACTCCTTCATCACTTGCTCTTAGAGGTCTAGTTATAACAATGAGCTCATTCATATTAATTAACCACACTATTGGGCTATTTTCAGCTTTGAATTATTACTGTGAAGGCACTTTAGATTTATTAAAGAATTGGCATGGAGCATTGAACAAATTGCATTAAAAACCTTTGAGCATTGCATTTAATTAAGACAAAATGATTTATCAACAGTTTGATGAAGCTGTTAATTAGTCTCATTCACATTCATATAAAGATATAGTAAACATTTTTTAAGTAATCATAATTTGTGCTCCATCAAAGACAGATATTAAGCAATCTTCTAACAATTGATGTTTCTAAATAATTTTGTTTCATTTTAAACACTGTCTACATTTTGTCCTAATAAATTTCTAAGAGTAGATATTAATTATAATAGAGCCTGTTTTACATATATTATTAAAAACTGGCAACAAACAAGCATAGAATTTTACCTTCCATTTTCAAAAACATACTTGTTTTCAATAGCATTATCTCTATACCAACCACACCAACAGGATATTATTGTGAGAACAAAAGAGAAAGACCAGGTTACCTTAAATTCATACTGCTTTTTTCAGTTTCCCTTGATAATATTTGAGTACCCACTGATACAAATTCATACAAAGCACCCTATCTGAGTGCTGTACAGAAGCTGTACAGAGTAGTCTCAATTTACATTTCTACAAAATATCTTCACTTTAAAAAGCATATCTATTGTATGAGTGGGCAGGACAAGATTCTGATCAAAAGATTGGCAATCTTGAAAACAGTTCATTAAATGTCAAAACCTAATGGTTTTGTTCTGATTTCCTTGCTAACTTTCTATACATAAATTTGATCTTATACTTGTAATGCTTTACCCTTTCTATAAAAGTTCATTCATGGGCCTCCCTGGTGGCGCAGTGGGTTAAGCAATGCACTATGAAACAAACCGCAGCCACTGCAGCACAAGTTCGATCCCTGCTGCCGGCCAGGGTGGGGA
>JAGFMF010011523.1:4362226-4373910 GCA_019455555.1 Galemys pyrenaicus
CTATGGGTCTCTACTGAAAGGTCCTTTAGATGTGTGGCAGGTTTTTGGGCCTTGCTTTGGGCCAATCCTATTTGTCTGGACTTTTACCCTCAAGGAGATAGGTAACTTTGGATGCTTAACTCAGTAACTATATTCTTTGTTTGTTCTTTATTGTACCCTAGTTGTATTAAAGTTCCTTTCCATTAAAGGTTTTATGTGTTTGTCTTAATGCTGCAGATGGCAGAACCCATTCAGAGAGGGCAGGCTTGGGGGTTCTGGGGTGCTCCTTTCCCTGCCCTGTAACATTTACACATTACATAATCTTGAATTTTTCCCATCATGTAATACATTATAATGGGCAAAAAACAATCTGCCACAATTCTTTCATTTGTGGAATCAAAAAACAATGTGACAAAAGAACATCATTTAAATAGTTTTGTTCATCTTGTTCACTATTGTTCTACCCAGTTTTAGAGATAAACTAACTATGGTCCAATTCATCTAAGGTATGAGCATTTCATGTTAACATACCTAAAAGCTTCTAGTTAAATGTTCTTTCTGCTACATCATATTGCACATGTATGGAAAATAAGTCATGAATGTAGCTAACCAGAATGCAGTATTTTAATGATTTTTATAAAGGAACCAATCTAAACTATGAACTCAATTTTTTCTATTGTTTATTTAGATAAGACAGTATTCTCTGAAGAGTAGCCTAGTCATCTTTCTTAAATTTGAGAAAATAAGCCTTATTTTATAAAAAAACAAAAAACTATTCCCCAATTCACTATTCCCCTGAATATTACACAATTATTAAATTATATTTTTCAACCCCTTCATACTCCATTTTGAAGGGCGTGACAGCGTGACAGCCTCCATCTGGAGTCAGCCACGGCCCTTTCTAGGCTTAAGTCCTTGTTTCACCAAGGACGGGGCCTAAGGCATGATCCCACACCAGGCTACCACCACCTGACCTCAGACCATGGCAGTCAGCCAATCACCCATGGCAACATGGCTGCCAGCTGATCACCATGACAACGGACCTACCACACCTAATATGGAAAGTTGTGCGGGCCAGCCAATCGGACAGCCACCTGTGCTACACCTGAGCCCGTGCTTGCGACCTGTATAAAGTCTCACCTTCCCCCAGTCTCAGGGCCCTACCCACCACCCAGGTGCCTCTGGTGTGCGGTTGGGCCCGAGCTTGAGCTTGTAATAAAATTTCCTCTTCCTCTTACAGCAGCGTGACTGGCTTTCTATGGTAGTGCACCCCATTCCGGCATAACATTTTCGACTTCTTTCCAAAAATAAAACTTAGCGCTACCTGATCAATTTAATAAATGAATGAAGTAAATCAAAATAATTATGAAAAAATAAAATGTTTTCCCATAAATTAATGAAAAGTTTGCTTAAATTATTGCTTTAATTTGCACTGAGTTTTCATTTTGCTCTGAAACATTTTTTCCAAAATAGAAAAATATATATCTAAAATAATTCTCCTAAAAAGTGACCTTCTGATGTCACAGAATGAGTCAGGGCTTCTTAATTATAAGGTCAGGTTAATCTTTCATAGTTAACCAAATAACTGAAGGAAAACACAGGTTATTAAGGAAAGGTTGCATTATTTAGCCCTGTACTATTTATATTAATTCTGTCTCTAAAACATACATCCTTTAGAGCGTCTCAATTTTTCTTTAATTATAAACTTTATAGGTGATTTTTATCTTTTTTTTTAAGGATTTTATTAATTTATGCATACAAGAACTGGAGTACAGGCCAGAGGCACAAGGGGTGAGAGGATTCACCAGCCTGGAGCAGAACAGGCAGATTGACTGAAATACACTGCTGAGGGGAGCAGCTGGCAAGGCAGGAGAGGTCTGCTGCCATGTGGGTCACCTCCCTGGCCCAGCGCTGCAGTGTCTGTGAAGCCCCCCACAGTGCACAGGGTAGGGGGGCTCAACCCCCTGAACTACCAGGAAAGCCAGTTTTTATCATTATCTTAACAGTGAATTCAGGGGCCTCCCTGAGGATACAAGGGGTTAAGTCTCAGCACTATGCAGCTATTGGCAGCCACTATAGCAAAAGTTTGATCCCTGGCCAAAGAGCCAACCCACATGGCACATAACTCTCCTGTCTCACCTGCATGCACCCCTAAGCAGTGTATTTCAGTCGATCTGCTCTCCACTCTGTCTCTGGTGAATCCTCTTATCCTTGCACCTCTGGTCTGTACTCCAGTTCTTGTATGCATAAATAAGTAAAATAAAACTTTTTTTACAAATAAATTTAGTGTGATTAAGGAAACATGAGAACTTTGACTTAGTCCTACATGGAGATCAATATTACCAAAATAATGCATTTTGTCCTTAGTTAAAATGTGCTTTCTGGCAAAAACTCAGAATAATAGACTGTTGTATCTATTAATATATGTATCTTCACATATTTAAGATTAAAAACGAGAACTGTAAGCACTAATACTTTCTGGATTTCTTATCTAAGCTTTCAAAAAGAACTTGTCAGTGATGACTTTTTCATCTCAAACAATGTGCAAACTGAGACTGACTCCACCCACAACATGGCAGCGAAAGAGGCTGGAGTCACCTGCTCCCTTAGAAACGGATGAATATGAATTCACAGAGACTCTTGTCCAGTCCATACAGCCCAGGACTTTCCCCAGGAATTCAAGAACTAAGGTTGGTGGCTGCTTAAGGGTAAGAATAAGAGGAAGCGAGGGAGAGGGTGTCTGGCTTTGGGGTTGGCATCCGAAGCCCGGGAAACTTAGGACGTTCTGAATTTCCCTAGAGGAATTGTGACCTAAAAGTGGGCCCAGACCCAACCCAGGGAAATGAGAACTCAGCAGACTCTGACAGGGGGTAAATTGTGAACCCTACAATTGGAATGGTCTTTTGTTTGGTGGGGAGGGGCACAGAAAGTTCCTTCCCCTCCCCCTTCTCAGAAGGGGTCAAAGAAAAGCCAGGCTGAGCCAGGCCAGACTCCATAAAAAGTCCAATAGCAGAAAAAAGGACTGTACGGTTAACTCACCAATCTTTTGGAAAAGTAAACAAAGGGCAGGTATATCCCAGTCCTGCAGAGGCAGCAGCTGAGGCGAGGGCAGATCAGTCAGTCCTTGTGGCGGCCATAGTGTTAAGGCAGCTCGCTGGATGTGCTCCAACAGACACAACACCGCCTTTGGGCTAAATGCAAATTAATCACCGGTGTGTGAATCTGGTCCAGACCTGATCTCCCCTCTGGGAGAAACAAACTCCACAGATCTGAGCCCACAGAAGAAAGGAACTATAGGGAGCCAGGATGGGAAGTAAAGACAGCCTAAGCACAGGATACAGATTGCTGTGCAGCAAGACTAATGAATGTCACTCTACAGACTGAGATTGAAAATTAAAGGTGGCACAATGGGTTACGCTAAGCACTATGAAGCAAAACACAGCCACTGCAGCTCTAGTGCAATCCCTGCTGCTGTCCAGGGAGGTGCCCCACTTGGTGAAGCAGTCCTCTTCTATCTTGCCTGCAGCCCCCTCAGCAGTGTGTTTCAGTCAATGCCTGTTCTGTTACCCACTCTGTCTCTGGTGGATCCTCTCACTTCTCACACCTCTGACCTGTACCCCAGTTCTTGTATGCATAAATAGATAAATCTTTAAAAAAAGAAAATTAAAGCCCCTGGTTTCCCTCCTACCTTCACCTACACCGAGGTCAAAATAAAACTAAATTCCCAGCACCATAACCACATGCACATACATCAGTAGCAATAAATAAGACAATACACATGCCTAGGAAAAGCAAAATGTGAAGGACACAAGTCCCAGGGCAAGTATGAAGGAGACAAGAAATAAATAAACTGTCTGACTATGACTTCAAAACAACAATATTAGAAATGTTAAATGAGAAGTTCAGTCAAAAGCAGATAGGATAACAAGATCTCAGAAAGAAGACTCAGGAACAAAGAGAATTTTTCACCAAAGAGATTGAATATATAAGATCACAAAAAGAGAGTCCGAATGAAATACAAATTTAGAAAGTGCTTTAAATAGAATTAAACAGGTAAAAGAAAGAATTTCATCTGTAGAAAGCTCAAGTGAACAAATCACATGCTTAAAGGAAGAGAGCATCAAGACAAAGGAAGAATGAGGAAATTCTACAAGAAATATCAGACTGAATTAGAAGAGGAAACCTAACAATGTTTGGCCTCCCACAAGGGGATGAAAAATAAATACGAGTAAAAACCTTGTTTAAAAAATTAATAATTGAGAACTCCCAAACCTGCAGAATGAATTAAATATGGAGGTACAGCAAGCAGAGAGAACACCTAAATTCTTAAATGCCCAGACATACCCAGACCTATACTGAGACATGGTTGTCAAATTATCAGAAATCAAAGATAAAGAAAACATATTGGAGGAAGCAAGGAAAAAAAATAACTTACAAGAGTTCCCAAATTAGAATTTCCCCAGAATTCAGCCTAGACACTCTCCAGGCAAGAAAAAGTGGAAGGAAGTATTTGCAATCCTACAAGACAAGAACTGCCAGCCGAAAATTCCCTATCCTGCAAAGTTATAATTTAAGTGTGAAAGTGCAATAAAGGTTTTCACAAACAGAAGTTAATGGAGTTTGCCACCACCAAACCTACTCTTCAAGTAATACTAAAAGTTCTACAAGAGAAAATCTGAAGCACAAATTCCTTAGCAAAATAACAATAACAATATAACACCAGGAACAAAAGCAAGAAAACTATGAGTCAACAACAAAAACTAAGGGGAAAGAAGAATTGGGCAAAACCACTATAAATGTCGGAGAGCAGACACCAGCTCATAAAGTACCTAAAACAGGAATTCAAGTAATATGTCATGCCAAACACTAACCAAAAATCTAGAATAGACACAACCACAGAAGAAGAAGCAAAGAAACTGATAGAAATACTAAGGAAAGCCATACAGAAAGTGTTGAGATAAACAACAGAAAACTAAAACAATCAAGAATAAAGTGACCAATAATAAACAGTTCATATCAATAATTACCCTAAAATTTTGAATTCACCAATAAAAAAATATAGGCTAACAATGTAGGTGAAAAACTTTCAGGCATTAATACTTTGTTTATAAGAGACACATTTTAAGTTGAAAGATAAAAACAAACTAAAAATAATAAACTAGAGTAAAAATTATACATGCTAATAACTCAAAGAGTAAAGCAGGAACTGATATTCTTATATCTGATAGGCTAGATTTTCAACTCAAAGCATAACCAGGACAAAGATGGACACTATATAATGATCAAAGGAACAATTCACCAAGAAAATGTACCTTTTAATATTTATGTTATAAACAGAGAAGGACCTAGCTATATTAAGCAACTATTAACAGGCCTAAGAAGCATATCAACAAAAATATAATCACTGTCAAAGACTTGAACACACCAATAACACAAAGGTGTAGATCATCCTGACAGAAAATTAACAAAGAAATAAAGACCTTAAATGAATTATTACATCAAATGGATTAACTCAATATTTACAGTTTTTCCTAATAAAAGTAATGAATACAGGTTCTTCTCCAGTACATATGGTACATTTTCAGGATATGCTAGGACATAAAACAAGCATCAGAAAATATACAAAAATAAAAATTATATCAAGCATCTTCTATAGACTACAATGTTATAGAACTATAAATTATACAAAAGGGAACACTGGAATAAATCAAAATATGTGGAAACTGGACACAATGCTTCTGAAAAACTCTTTAGTCAATGAAGAAATCAAAGAAGAGACAAAAAAACCCCAAAAACCTAGAGACTAATGAAAATGGAGAGACAAGCTACCAGACCCTATGGAATGTTATAAAAGCAGTGCTACACATGACACTTACAGCAATATAGGCCCACATTTAATAAAAAAGAAAAAGAGCTCAATTTAAAAATCTAATTCTACAGTTGAAGAAATTAGAAAAAGAACAACAAAAGCACCCAAAACTGTAGAAGGCAAGAAATAAAAATTATTATTTTTAAGGCAGAAAAAAATGAAATAGGAAACAAAAAAAGTCCAAAAGATCAGCAAAACCAAGAGTTGGTTCTTTGAAGCAAAACGACAAAATTGACAAGCCATTAGCTACATTATGAAGAAGAGAGAAAGCCCAAATAAATAGTATCAGGAAAGAGAGGAACAATATTACAAGCCACTGCAGAAATACACAGGATCACCAAAATCAATTATAAAAGTTTCTATGTAAACAAATTGGACAACCTAAAAGAAATAGACAAATTCTTATTCATTCAACCTACCAACATTAAACTAAAATGAAATAGACAAACAGCCTAGTCACAAGTGCCAAAATTGAAAGAGTAATAAAAAGTCTCCCTAAGAAAAATGTCCAGGACCAAATGGGTTCTCCAGTGAATTCTACCAAACCCATAAAGAAGATCTTATATTTATTCTACACAAATTCTTCAAAAAAATTGAAGAGGGAAAAAAATTCCCCAACACATTTGATGAGGTCAGCATTACCCTCATCCCAAAACAAAACAAAGATAGTACAGAAAAAGAAAGGTATACACCAATATTTCTGATGAACATACATGCAAAATTCTCAGCAAAATCCTAGCAAACCAAATAAAGCAAGATATAAAGAAAGTCATCCATCACAATCAAGTAGGCTTCATCCTTCATCCCAGGGATGCAGGACTGGTTCTATGTCATCAGACTAACAAAAAGGAAGATAAAAACATATGACTGTCTCTATAGATGTCAAAAAAGCATTTGACAAAATCCGACATCCATTTATGATAAATACTCTCCAAAAAAAGAAAACCTGGCCCTATCTAAACATTTCTAAAGCTGTGTATGACAAACCCACAACCAACATCATACAACCAACATCATGTTCAATTGTGAAAATCTGAACGCATTTTCCACTGAGATCACAAGACATGATGTTTATCACCACTATTATTCATTATAATTTTGGAACTCCTAGGTGAAGCAATTAGCAAGAAAAAGACATAAAATGAATCCAAATTGGAAAAGAAGTGAAACTGTCACTATTCACATATGACATGCTAATATAAAAAACCAAATGAGTCTACCAGAAAAAAAATGTGTAGGGCTTACCTGGTGGTGCAGGGGTTAAAGTCTCAGTTCTATCAAGCAGTCACCAGCCAGTGGCATGAGTTCCATCCATCCCTGGCCAGGTAGCTGATCCACACATGGCACTCTCCTGTCTCACTAGCTGTTCCCCTCAGCAATGTATTTCAATAGCTCCATCTGTTCTGCTCCCCACTCTATCTCTGTGAATCCTCTCACCCTTACACCTCTTACTTAACCCCCAGTACTTGTATGCATAAATAAAAATTTTTAAAACAAAGAAATAATAAACATATATAGTAAAGTGGCAGGATACAAATCAACACACAAAATAGGTGGCATTTCTACATGCACGCAATTTGTCAGAAGACAGGAAAATAGAAAAACAGTTACAATTATGCCAAAAAGAATGAAATGCCTGAGAGTAAACTTAACAAAGGAGGTGAAGGACCTTTATAATGAAAACTAAAAATTTCTGTAAAGGAAATAAGACACCAAGAGATGAAAAGGTATCCCATGCTCACAGATCATAGGAATTAACATCATTAAAATGGCCTTATTACCCAAAGCAATTTACAGATTTAATGCAAAACCTATCAAAGTACCAGTGATTTTTTTTAAAGAAAAGAATAAACAATTATCAAATTTATATGGAATCACAAACGGTGCCAAATAGCTGAAACAATATTGA
The DNA here is from genome assembly GCA_019455555.1 of Galemys pyrenaicus. Taxonomy (NCBI): domain Eukaryota; kingdom Metazoa; phylum Chordata; class Mammalia; order Eulipotyphla; family Talpidae; genus Galemys; species Galemys pyrenaicus. The sequence goes on from JAGFMF010011523.1 coordinate 4,369,984, forward strand.
GAGGAAAAAAAGAAAAACAGAGGCATCACACTTACTGACTTCAAAAGGTAGTTCACAGTAACAGTAATCAAAACAGTATAGTGCTGAAACAAAAACAGAAACTCAGACCAGTGGAACAGAATTGAAATCCCAGAGTTAAATCCAAATAAATAGGGACAGCTAATCTTTGACAAAGGAGTATGGCCATACAATGGAGAAAAGATAAAATTTTCAATAAATGGTGCTGGGAAACATGGATAGCCATGCAAAAATAAATAAATAAAACAAGAACCACATTTGACACCATACACAGAAATTAATTCAAAATGGACTAAAGATTTGAACATAAGAACCAAAACCAAAAGTACTTGAAAGAAAATATAGAGGACACACTACCGAATATCTACCACCAAGATTTACTTGGATACTCAGGCCCAAAAGCAAGGGGAACAGAAACAAAAATAAACAAATGGGATTATATCAAACTTAAGACATCTTTTAGTTTAGAAAAAAAAATCACAAAAACAAAAAAGTAACCTACAGAGTAAGAAAAAATATTTGCCTACCATACATCTGACAAGGGGTTAATCTCCAAAATTTACAAAGTACTTATGCAGTCCAACAACAAAGAAATGACCCAATTTAAAAAAATGGGCAAAGCACTTGAGAAAGGTCCTTTTAGACACTTCTTAAAGAAGATAGAGAGCCTACAGAGATATGATACGATGTTCTACATCACTTAATAAGAGAAATACAAATTAAAAGCACAGTGAGATATCAACTTACCCCTTTGAGAATTACCCATATAAAAGAATGGAATTAATAAATGCTGTCAATAATGTAGTGAAAAGGAAACTCTAATCCACTGTTGGTGGGAATGCAAGCTGGAAGAGCCCCTGTGAAATCATATAGAAATTTATAAGAAAATAAAAGTGGAAATTCTGAGTGACCCAGCAATGCCTCTATTAGAGTATTTATCCAAATGACATGAAATTCTAATACAAAAATAATTATCTACACCTAAGTAAACAGCATCACTATTCACAATCACTAAGTTATAGAACCAACCCAAGTGCCTTTCAACAAGTGAATGGATAAAGAAACTGTGGAGTACATAGTCAACAGGATATTACACAACTTTAAAGAAAGATGTAAAGGTGGCATTTGTGACAAGATGGATGGACCTTGAGGGGATTGTGCTGAGTGAAATCAGTCAAAAAGTAAAAGATAGATTTTGGATGGTTTCACTCATCTGTGGAATATAAAGACCCAAAAACAATTATATGCAAAAATTATATGTAGAAAAATAAAACAAACTTGTCAAAAAGAAGATAATGGTTAATAGAGGGATAGGAGAAAGGAAAAGGTGTAGGGGATAGGAAAGGGAGGCAAGTGGGGTATGGGCATGGTGGTGTGGCGAGGGAAAAAAATTACAGAAAAAAAATGAGGAGAGGCAATATTGGAATATCTGTGTCTAAAATCTTTACATAAAAATTAGGAAGAAAAGATATAAATCAAGGAAATGTATTCAAATAGCCAATAGGTTAAGGTAGCAGAGGAGTTGGGAATTCCAAGCACAGATAGAAGGAAGAGTTTTGGTTGAGATATGAGGATACTGCCTTCCTTAGGAAGGAAAGTGACAACAAGAAATTGTTAATTGGTAATATTGATTTGTTTATAATTTGTGAAGTCATAATATTGAGGGATACGTATCTAGTTCATGTCTGAGGTGCATAATTAATGTTTGAACACTTGGAAAGGGTGATGTGAGATTGCCCCACAGCTATAGTGATTTCAGTTTCATGGAGTTGTGAGTTCTTTCTCTATTTACTTACTTGCATTATTGTTAATTTTTAGATAGTGTTTGATTTCTCCCTTCAGATGTAGACCCTATAGTTCTCCCATCACTATTGTACTTGTGATCCATCTCCACATTCCCTTGTCCTCTTCCCTCCCATTTTGACTCTCTCCAGTCCCCTCCCCTGCGATACACCTCAAATCTATGATTGGCTAGCAAGTTTTGTCTTCTCCCAACCCTTTGTTGTGTTTCTCTATATTCTACATATAAGTGAAATCATCCCAAAATATATTTTTCCTTCTCACTTATTTCACTTAGCATAATCCATTCCACCTCCATCTATGTTGCCACAAATGTCAGAAGTGTTTCTTTTTTGATCAATGTGTAATATTCCATCATGTATATATACACCACATCTTGACCATCAGGAGCATTTAGATTTGTTTCCATATCCTGGCTATTATAAATAATGCTGCAATAAACTTAGGATAGCAAGTTTCCTTTCTATTAGTGGTTTTGTGTTTTGGGTAGATTTCTAGGAATCAATCACTGAGTCATATGGTAGAACCATCTTTAGTGTTTTGAGGAACCTCCACACAGCTTTGCATAGTTGCTGTATCAGCTTACATTTCTACCAGCAATGTAAGAGGGTTCCTTTTCACCATATCCTCATTGTTTCTGTTTTTTGGTTTTTATTTTTTCAATATTGGCCATTCTCACTGGTGTAGAGTGATATTTCATTGTGTTTTTTTTTTTTTACATTTCCCTGATAATAAGTGATGTTGAACATTTATTCATAAGTTGGTCATTTACATTTCTTCTTTGGAGAAGTATCTTTTTAATTCTTCTGCCATTTTTTGATTGGGTTGTTTGCTTTCTTTTTGTTGAGTTGTGTAAGTTCTTTGTTCTTTAATATCAGTCCTTTATCATTACGTGGTATGCAAATATTTTCTACCATTCAATTGTGTCACCTTGTTTTGGAATTCTAAAGACAATACTTAGCTACTTCTCTGTGAGAACAAGGAAGGCAGGAATTTATACTACCCCAAACTAGGTGGGAATCATTCTATATCCAGGAACTCTGAAATTGGGGTACCAGGCACAGTGATTTAAATTTAGTGAGTTCTCACTATCCATTTGTAAAGAACATAGATTTAAACACATGGAGGGGAAAAAAAAAAAAAAAAAAACCTGACTGAAATTCTGGTCCTTTCCTCACTGAGATTCAGGCTTTTGAAATATAATAAAATATCCCCCCCAATGAAGCCTACTTACTCATTCTCAAGTTACTCAATGTAACCCTTGCTAATTGCTATGACTCTGTCTTGCCTGACGGTTTAAATATCTGTGTGCTGAATAGAAAATGGAATATCTCTAGGGCATGATGTCCTGTTGCAGCAGCAAGGTGCATTTTCATCTCTAAGCAAATTTGTTTATCACAGTAGAAATAGTGGAAACATTTGAAACCTTAAATTGCTTTACATCATAAGTCTTTTCTACATTTTTATTTAATATACTCTCCTCCTTCGATGTGCTTAAAATTGTAAGATCCAAGCACAAGTCCAAACTTGGCACCAGGAATCATCCCTCTGTGTTGAGGTGGTATAGTCTTGGACTCTTTCCATTACTGTCATCTACAAGATTTCTTACAAATTACTCTGCGGAAAAGTGCAAAATAAAGGTGGCCATTATATTTTCTAGGGATAATATTGTGTTCTAATAGGCAAGTTATAAATCTTATTTTCACTGTGCTTTCCTAAATGTGTAGCCACAACCACAGAGTCATATATTTATACAGGATGAGGGCTGGAATTGTGCAAACTGTGACACAGGGAATGAGGCTTGAGAATTGTGTAATAGCAGTGGACTATGGGAGAGGACTAAAGGTGCTTCAATGGTGAGTACCCTAAGGTGACTACACCTGAGGGGGTAATCCCATACTTCAAATCACTAACAAGGATGTAAACAAATGGTATTTCAATAAAAGTTTTTTAAAGGCCCTCCCTGGTGGCGCAGTGGGTTAAGCAACACACTATGAAGCAGACCGCAGCTACTGCAGCACAAGTTCGATCCCTGCTGCCGGCCAGGGAGGGGACCCACATGGCGCGGCAGACCTCTCCTGCTGTGCCCGCTGCTCCCCTCAGCAGTGT
>JAGFMF010011523.1:4374028-4391206 GCA_019455555.1 Galemys pyrenaicus
TTGATCTGCCTGTTCTGCTCCCTGCTCTCTGTGGTGAATCCTCTCACCCCCCCCCCACACCTCTGGCCTGTCCCCCAGTGCTTGTATGCATAAATAAATAAATCTTTAAAAAAAAAAAAAGTTTTTTAAAGAGTTATGTGATGAATAAAACATGGGAAAAGTACTAATGATAATCTGCAGTCATTGCCCATACCAATTCAAGTTAACATGTCTTGAGTACCAAGTGCAAAGCATATACATTATATATTGTATAGACATTCTCTCATTTAATTATATAATGCTAGGAAATAAGGATGACCTCACCAACAGAAGATAGATGAAATGGAAATATAAGGAAGATTTATTTATGAACATCTTGAGATAGCAGTTAAGTATGGAGAGGTGGGAAAGCAGAAAGGATCTTCAGCGATTATTTCTGGAAAAAAGGATCTTGGACCCTCAAGACCAGGATGAAACTGAGGATCAGATGGACTGTGAGCCTGGTGGATTCTCTGTACAAAAAAAAAAAGAAAGTTCCACCTTTCTTAACACTTGTTCCAGTGCTCGAAAACAGCTACCTTCAGGAAGAGCTCAAGTTTCTAGGACTTAAGCAAGGCAAATTTGGGGAGCTCTTTGGAGACTGCAGCTAAAGGGGGACTCTGTCCACTGAGTTATGTTTGTCTGGAAAAAAGATCGAAGACCAGACGCAGGGGAGGTCAATTATTTTCTCAAGGTCACATACAGTTCAAAACACTACAGATGTATTCTAAGGCATCGGAAGAGTACATCACTATGGATGCCTTAGAATAAAGCCTTCAAGGAACCCCCGCCTCATTAGTCCACCTGTCTCTCTTCAACTCCCACTTCCAACCTCAGGTGGGTCTTTCCTTTGTTTTTGTTTTTTTCCGTTTTGTTTTGGAAATACCGGCTTTGTGAAATTGGAGCAAACATATTTCTGAGCCAACTCAATAACTAGTTTTCAGTCCCCTTTCAAAGACTGGTAGCTTTTCTTACTTGACCTCGCCTCATTGCTCACCACCTAAACCGGAAAAAAAAAACAAAAAACCAAAAAGAGACACTAGGAAAGAGATGCAAAGACTAAAAGGAAAAGGCGGCTAAAGTCGTCTTATTTTGATGCTTTCAGAAAGGTGGTTCACGTCATTTCCAGATCCCATGAACAGACAGTCTCCTAGGTATCACTCAAGTTAGAGAGACGGGACTTTTCCCTCCCCCGCCCTTCTCCACGCATCAGTGGAAAAGGAGGGAGGAGACCGATGGGGGTAGGGTGGGGGGAGGCCGACTGCGAGAGATGGAGAAAAGGAAGGGGTGCTAAAGCAAGTAGGAGATGGAAGCGAGAGGAAAGGAGCGTTAGGGGTGGTGGAGAGCCTGGGGTGTCTGGACCCGCCCGGGCGCGGCGCCCGAGTCCCGCAGCGCGCAACCAGTTCCGCGGCCCCGAGACCGGCTGCGACGCGCGTCTGTCCGCCGGCCGTGCCAGGCACCCCACACTTTAGTCCTGTGAGCCCACTGCCCGGACCTGGGGCCAAGTGCCCGCTCCGGACCCGGAGTGCCCGCGGTGAGTGTGCGGCTCTGCGCCCAGGAAGGGAGCGCGCGGCACCACGGCCGACTCGCAAGTGGGGAAGGGGAGCGGGAACCGCGCTGGAGGGCTGGGAAGCTCTGTGGGGCGGAAGTCGAATTCCTTTCCACTTCTTTAGGGTGACCTAGTTGCCCTGGAATTCAGGAGTCCTTTTCCCCCGGCTCAGCCCACAACCTCTGCGCCCGGGGGCGAAGTTGAGGGGAGCAGGCGTGGTCCGGGGCGGAGCAGGTGGTTCCAGACTGGGAAGGAGTGGCTGGATTCAGGCCCAAGGGCGAGAGGTGGCCTTCAGCGCAGAGAACACCTCACTTAGAGCTCGGGTTCCCGATACTCTTCTTTCAAGGAGCCGCCGGCCAAAATCGGTCGTTGGTGGGACTGGAGGGTCTGGCGAGGACTCTGGGGAACATGAAGAGAGAATTTGGATAGCTGGGAGCAGGTGTAGATCAGGACAAAGGTTGCAGTTTTCTGACTCGATTCCCGGGGGTATGAACCGCAGAGGTAAAAGGGCAGAAGAGAGCTTCCACCTCGCTGTAGCAACGTGCCTGAGCTGCTGCAGGTCTTATCTGAGGAAGGTCTCTTCCTCTTTAAGGACCAGTTGGGCAAAGAATAAAGGAGCATCTTAGCGAGGGTTCATGCTAAGGCTTCATGTCCCCAAGGGGACAAGGGAGACCGAACTGTATGCCCAGAAAGCTAAGGAATGAAATTAAGTTGAAAGAAAATACATAGAGGTAGGCATTTCGCACGCCTCAAATACTGGATTTGGACTTTGGGTTATTTCCATTTGCACAGAAGAGGTGATCCTTGACAGGACACCGGATGGAAACACAAAGTGCCCAGCCAGCACTGGAAGAAACCTTGAGAATACTTCGTTTTCTGCATGTAAAGTACTTCCCAGGGACCTTGAGGATTGTGATGTAGTTAAGCTGATTTGTTAAGTGGACATTTAAGATGACGTCAGCAGGGAGCATCACCTGCTCTTCCCCACAGTTGTTCTGGGAATATCTATGTAATTGTTGCACTTTGATTACATTTTGGTGGGTGTTTTATGCCCAAAGCCAGGAAAATGAAGTTCTAAATGGATTTCAGTTGGTCCTTCATTTACACATCAATCTTTGGAATCTGGTTAGTGGTCAACAAGCTAATCATCTTCAGGTGTGAGTTGCCTCATTAGTCTGTGTGTACTGAGCTAGGTGGACTGGACCATGAGCTTTCATTGATGTGGCTGAGAGTGTCAACCACATAGCAAACCTGTGAAGACTCTGCCATCCCCTCTGGGCTTCCAGTTGCTGTTGTTCTTTCTTTTTCCTTTTCTTCCTCTCCAAACTCTTAAGCAAGTTCTCACTTTATCACTTTGAACTTACTGCAAGGAAAGTGAAGTTCTTACTCCCTTCCACCCCATTTAAATCTTTATACAAGCTCCATCTTGATAATGAACATAATTATGAACTGTTTCCAGTCAGAAATGGCTTTCTAATGCTTTGGGTAGATTGTTCATTCAACTTATATGTCTGTCTCTGCAACAAATGTTGTATTTGACTGGTATTTACTGAAGAGGTTCTAGTTGAAAATAACTTCATTTACTTGGTCTTATCCAAGAAATTTTAATGTACTTGTCATCTGTGAATGTCAGTGTGAATCATTTGTCAAACCTCATCCATTGAGGCTTTTTATGAGGTTAGTGAGCTTAAGTTATAGCAAGGGGTTGTTTCCTTTCAACAGTAAGCAATGATGATTTAAAGAATTTTTATGACTACTTCATTAGACAAACTTTATAAATTGCTGAGATTAAGCAATAACACATTTGAAAGGTGGCTTCAGTAAAACAGTAATACAATTAAAGTATTATTACTTAACTAGTTTTATAAAGCTCTGAGGCATATTGGTCTTATTAAGACTACCATAAAACTGCTAATAAAGATAATACAGCACACCTTCCTTAAAAGATGTTTTTAATTTAAAATTGTTTTTAAAGTCTTTCCAAATTATAATCCTCAATTAGAACCAGAGGAGTGATAGTTTGAATTTTCTTATCCAATAAATGTAGTCCCTTTAGAATTTGATCAACTCTTACTGAAATCATTTCAAAAATATTTACATGGTGCTCACTACAATATTAGTAATGAATGGCTAGTGTAAAGCAACATGAACCTGGTAGTAAATGAATCTCCACCATAGAATTCTCTTTTTTCAGTATTAAAAGTGGGAAGGATGTGTTTGAGGTAAACAAAATGCAGTGTGTTGCTTCCTGAATGCTATTAGCTGATGGTACTAATAGTCCCTTGGTGATGGAATTTCAAGGCCCCAGTGAAGCATCTGTACTGAGCCAATATAGAACCACAGCTCCTGGGCCTCACAGCTTCTTATGTGCTTTTTGTTCCCTTAGCCTTCAATTAAACAGGCAAGATACTGATTTCTGCTTTAAGAGTGAAAAACCCTTCAAGTGCAGTAGGGAAACTCAGAATTGTCATCGGTAATAGAAATTATTACTTGTGCGTGAAAAGACATGAAGAGAAATGTTTTAGAGCCTAGAAATGAACATCAGTAAGTTAAAAATTAGATCACTGAGTATACACAAGAGGGGACTATATTGATTTTATAATTTCTCTAATTCTTTGGTGGTGTTTCCTTTTCACAGAAATAATATGTTCAAGAGATTCTGTTTTCTTCTTTATACAGTGGGAAACCATTCCTAGTGTCTCACCAGGATCTTCTTGCTGTTGTGTCAAAATGTCTTATTGAAAGATAAGGGGGGAAGCAAGGAGGTTGTTCGGCAGTTACTAGAGTTTTCTAGCTCATCTTTACTAAGGCAATAACAGTGGAGATAGAAGGAAGTGACCATGTTATACATGTATTTGGAGTTTAAAGCAACAAGACTAAATGACAGATTAGATGTGATTGCTGACAGACAGAAAGGAATCAGTCTCACACCTAGATTTATGCCCAGAGCAACTGAAAGATTGTAGTTATCATCACATGTGGGAGGACTAAGGAGATACAGTTAAGTTTTAAAGAGTCTTTAGATATTCAGGTACAGCCATCATGGGAGAAAATGGGACATAGATTATGGGAAAAGTCAAAGTTGGAGATAAAAACTGTGCCAGTCATCCATATAGGAATGGTACTTAGAATAATGGGATTTCATGAAATAGTTCAATGAGAAAATGTACTTAGAGAACCAGATTGAGAAATAAGCTTTACCACAGTCCAAAATATGGGCATTGATAAGAGTAGGAGTCAGAAAAGGCAACTGAGAAGGAGCAGTGAAAAAAATAGGAGGAAAGCTAGAAAGCAATATGCAGAAGCCAAAAGAAAAAATAATTTCCAAAGGAAGTGATGATAACTAAGTCAGGTACTGCCAAAGGGTTGAATTATGAGGACAAAAAGTTACCTTGGAATTTTACATTACCTAATGAGAGCTATTTCAATTGAATACAGGTGACCAAAGATTGATAAGAATTGAGCAAAAAATTGGTGACCTAGAGATTTTAATCTTAGGAATTTATTTTATGGATATATTTATACTTAGGAAAAAATAATGTGATTAAAGTTACTCCCTGCAGTTTTTTCTATAAGTAAACTATTGAAAATAATAAATAACTATAAATAATTGACAATAAACTACATTCTTCTAGTGGAATACTATACAGTTGTTAAAATTATTGTGGCAGTTTTCCCATGTACTAATATAAAAGCATCTTCAAAGTATATTAAGAGGAAAAGGGACAATGCAATATGCATGCTATGTTTTTATTAAAAACAGAGTAAAAGCAGTCTGCACAAAAGTATATATGAAAAAGTAAATAATAGTGGTGACCTACAAGGAGGAGTGGTGACCTACAAGGAGGAAAACTGAAGGTACAAAAATGGGGAAGAGATTGGCTGTTATACACATTTGAATGCCTTTGAGTTATGTGTGTATAGATTAGCTATTCAAAATATCAATTAAAATTTTATATATAAATCTGAAAAAATATTTGTACCTTGAAAGAATAACAAGACTAAAGAAAGGAATGGAGGTTTAGAAGGAATATTCTGTATAACTAATTCTTTCAAGATATTTTCAAGAAGTGGATTAATGGTAACTGAAACAGGTCATGAAGATCTATTTTTAAAATGGGAACAATTAATGTTGGAATAAACCAATAAGAATGAACCAGACAGAAGGAAAAGCTCATTTTTTAAAATGTGGAAAGAGGGCAAGTATGGGAGCAAAAAGTTTTAACAAGTGGTAGGGAATGCAATTCCATGTACTGGTGAGAGGGGAAAATAGCATGTCTGAGAACAGAGTTCCTAAGACCCCTCAGAGAGGCATCAGTCCTTTGATCATTCTCCTACATTCCTAAAGCTCAGTGCTGCCTGGGATATTTGTGTAAAGTCTTGCAACTGATGCTACTTTAGTCTTAATTCTAATCTCTGAACACTAACCTCTCTTCAGGTCATTTCTTATTATTGCTTGGCATACTCTCCAGTTCTCCTTAGTAGGCTAAAAGAAACTGCCCTATCACTATCATGATGATTCTTCTATACTGGAAATTGAGAGACTCCAGAGATGAAGCTCTTTCCCACTGTTAATGCCTGCATTTATCTGCTCATCTGCTCTCCCTCCCTTCAGTCCTATACTTCAACTGACTTTCCTTGGGCTTTGGTTCCCACAGCTGCCCACTGCAGTGTGGTATTTGCATCATAAACCACTTTTTAAAAAAAAGATTTATTTATACATACAAGAACTGGGGTACAGGCCAGAGGTGCGGGCAGTGAGAGGATTCACCAGAGACAGAGTAGGGAACAGAACAGGAAGATCTACTGAGATACACTGCTGAGGGGAGCAGCAAGTGAGATAGGAGAGGTCTGCTGCACCATGTGGGTCACCTCCCTGGCCGGGGATCAAACTTGTGTTGCAGTGGCTGCTATGCTTCATAGTGCAGTGCTTAACCCCTTGCACCACCAGGGAGGCCCCATAAACCACTTCTTTTACCAACTAAATCTCTAACCTTTCTAATCAATTTTAACCTCTTCTTTAATGACTCCATCATTTAAACTTATTAAGGTCATGTCACTGCCATCCTTAAAACAAGCAAACAAAAGCTTCTCATGATCCCTAACCTCCTCATAGCTACTCTACTCTTCACTCCTTCTGTCAATCACCTTCTAGGGAAAACTAATTTTTGTTTCTTGTTATCATGTCTTGTAACATGTCCCCATTAACTCCTCTCCCATAATAATCTAGCTTCTACCTCCACCACCCCCATGAAACTTCTCTGAAATGGTCACCATATTATTAACTCAGAAGCTACTGATCAGTGAAAGCTTAGCTTGCTGCACTACTTAAAAACATTCGACAAAGTGAACCAGTAACTACACATGCCTTACACTTTCAACTCAAAGATACTTTTCTTCCCCTTGTAGAAATTTAGTGGCAGCCATCTCTTGATCTACCTCTAATATTTTTTAATCTTCTCCCTTCGTTTGGTCATCCTCTTGTGCTGCCCATCTTTAGCTCTCTTTTCCAACCACTTCCATTTTTTCTTTTTCTATTTTGGTTAAGGATATTTTTGAAAACCTAAAAACAAAATAAACAACTGTGATATCTCTCCCCAGAAAGGTGTACACAGGTACAAATATATGCAGATAATTTCTGTCAATTAACAGACTCCTGAGATCCATCCATGGAACTTAGGAATCTTTTCTACATCTTCTTGTAAAATAATTCCATCAGCTACTATGATTTTCAGATGTCCTCCAAATGAGATGATGGGATGGATCCTACTTATTCCAAATATGAGAGTGGATCTCAGTTCTAATATTGCCCATCAGTGTTCCTCTTTTTCTGTATCCAGGTGGCAACACATACTACCTTCATGATTTTTTCCATATCTGCACACCATATAATTTCTTCTTTATGTAACTTCTCTTTAAATGTACTCACATTTTAAAATATAAATAAATGAAAGTGAAATTCTCATCACCATTATAATGAAAAATCAACATAGCTGTTCATATAATAGTCAATGATTTAAAAATGGGGTGTTATATTTTAATCAGATATTTAGTGCCAACTAAAAGCCTTGACCCTAAGCCTAACTTACCCTTGGCTTATAAAGGAGGCACAATAGTTAAAAACAAATTTTCACCAAACTGATACTCTCACAAGAGATTAATCCAAAAGGAAAGAAAATTGAAAAGGGAATAAATTCCTCATTATGTGATATTGTGTTATTTAATGTCAGCACCTAACACAAGTAAAGTCATGTCCAATAGCTCCAGAGGGACTTGGATTTGGGAAAACTCCCTTCTCTTCTGTTTAGTCCAAACCTCCTCTAAACTACAGACATTGGAGATCACCATATGCAGAGGTAAGTAACCTCAGGCCCAGTCAACAGATTTATAACTAAACTCATCTTCTTTCCCCCCCTCTGAATGTTTAAGCCTCATATTCCATATCTATCAGAGAAATTCCCACATTCCTTTTTTTTTAAATGCTTCTTTTTACCTAGCCAAATTCAGTCAGTCTGAATGGATCTCTTTAATCTACTTAATCTGCTCATCCAGTACCTTAATTTAACACACTCTGCCTGGTCTGGACTGTATTAAAATATCTATAACTGTGTCTTCCTAACCTTCGCTTCACCCCTCTGAATTATCTGCCCCATACTATCCCCAAACTAGTTTTAAAGTTTAGTTACTTTCCAGTCTTAATATCCTTAATTCTATCTGGGAATCATCCTAGTCATATAATTTAACTTGCTAGCCCTCTTTTATCATCCAGTTCATTTCCTGCCACTGCCTTACACACCTAAATTTGGTGAATATAGTCATTCACCAAAGTTCAAATTTATTTGCTTTTCTTTCCAGGCAACCTTCCTTACCCAGAAAATAACCCACTCTTGTACACTAGGCATGATCCTTTGTAAGCTTCCATGCTGTTTACATTGTATTTATTCACCTGTGTCTTCCCTCAAATAAGATCAAAGAGTCCTTGAAGGCAGAAGTCTTTTCTCATTTCTTTCCCCCACACTGAATGAACTGTAGTGCTTGACACAAAAGGCAACAAAGGGAAACTTCGATTCTCATGTTGCCTGGGGTAAGAGCACCTGTAAACAAGCCATGGCACTGAACACTTCACAAATACTCTTGGGTAGGAGTGATGTTCTAAAAATCATTTAAAAACTATTTTTCTTCATTCAGTAGTGGCTTTCTCTATGACAATTCACCCTTTCAAACTGTTTCATAAAATAAAAGACAAAAAAATCAGAGAAGATTTATAACATAATCTTCTCTACCCTCAAGCACAAGACAGACAGCTATTTTTCTTATGTAATAAAACCTCAAAGGAAGAAACTTATATAACCTCACTCAATAATCCACTTTAATGTTCAGCTTTTATTTTTTTCTATAACATAAACTGACATTGTTGTAGTCATTTCTGTTCTTTAAAATGGACAATGATTGTTACATTTTCCTCTTATCAGTCTTTCATCTCTTTCAAAACAATGTCAAGTAACACTGAACAAAACTGTCTCAATTTATGCCAAGATATTGATATTCATTCATCTTTGCAGATATTTAACTTTGAACTTATTCCAAGTTACAGAGGTTTTGGCTCTAATTCAACTTGAATATTTCCTCTCTTTCTGCATTATTTCCCATCTTATAATTGACATATTTTTATATATAATTGACATATATATGTTTTTATATAATTGACATATGTTTAATCACACTCATCAGGAGAATTAATGGATTAAAGTCTTGAGATAGATGTTTTATATAAGTAGAAACTAGTGTATACATTGAAAGTCAGTGTTATGTCAAATACCTAACTATCAAAAGCAATACTTTTATGTTTTGAATTTATTATGCTTTGTTTTTTGATGCATTTGTGATATTTTGTAAAGATATAAGGTATGATTTTGTTTTCTAATTATCATTGCAAGTAAGATTCCTGACAACTGCATCAATAGCTAAGATAGTTTCAGGAAAAGACTAAATTTTTTTTTAAAGATTTATTTATTTATGCATACAAGCACTGGGGTACAGGCCAGAGGTGTGGGGGGGTGAGAGGATTCACCACAGAGAGCAGGGAGCAGAACAGGCAGATCAACTGAAACACACTGCTGAGGGGAGCAGCGGGCACAGCAGGAGAGGTCTGCCATACCATGTGGGTCCCCTCCCTGGCCAGCAGCAGGGATCGAACTTGTGCTGCAGTGGCTGTGGTGTGATTCATAGTGTGTTGCTTAACCCACTGCGCCACCAGGGAGGCCCGAAAAGACTAATTTGTCTCACGTTTATGAGAGGAGACTTAGTAATGTGGTATCAGTAACAGTGAATAGGATAGTTGAATATCTTCGTACCTTCTTACATTGCTTGAAATGATGTAATTACTTGAAATAATCACTTGAAATAATGAGTCCCAGATTCAGCAAGTGGTCATTTCAACATTCTGTCTGCATATTACCCAGCAGAGTCACTGCAACAGAGCACTAATAATTCAAAGCATCTTTTTGCTGTTCTTGGGAATCTTGGTAACTGCTTGACAAGGCAAGGACCTGTTAATTCTAGCTGAAACAAAGGCAGTAGAGCTCTCTGTTCTTACCTCTCATAACTGAAGTCTAGACTGTGTGATTTGGAGTCTTTTAGTTTTGAGAAAATGAGCCTAGATTTTAAATGCAATTTCTCTCAAATTTATCTGTGAACTTTGCCATCTTTCTTGATTAGGTTGAATCTTCCGCCATTAGTCTTAGAACATATCACAAGGGAGAGATCTGTATTCTTCCCTTCATAGTCATAATCATGGAAAGGGCTTTTAAATGAATGGGTTAAAATACTGACAAACTTCATTTTTGTCATAAAGAAGTATAACATGACTTAACTCAAGTCTATGTGATTTCTCTTTCTATACATATCCTCCCAGATATCTCAAAGTCCATGCAACCTTTCATTGACCATCATTGCTCCCTCAGAACCTAAGTAGAGAAAATCTGTCTTCGTACTTCTTAAAAAGTCGCACCCTTTCGAGATTGTGGATAGGCAATAATTCTGTATTGGCTAAAGAGATTGCATTAAAACCAGTGTCATGTTGCAGTAATAAATCTTTTTTAGAAAACATGGAATTTGATATAAGATACAAATACATAAATATTTATACTAAAATGGTAGGGAAGTGCTATCTGAATGACTAGACTCATGATTGTTATAGCATACGTAAGTGATATTGGGGCCTTCCTGGTGGTATAAGGGTTTGAGAGTCACACTGTGGCGCTTCTGCAGCTACTGCAGTGCGAGTTTAATTCCCCAGCCAGGGAGAAGACCCACAAGGCTCAGTAGACCTCTCTTGTCTCCCTGCTCCCCTCAGCAATATATTTCACTCAATCTGCCTGTTCTGCTCCCCACTCTTGTCTTTGGTGAATTCTCTCACCAATCATGCCTCTGGCCTGCACCCCAGCTCTTATATGCATAAATAGATAAAATCTTAGAATAAAAAGTGATATTGGACCTCACTAAATGAAAAGTAGAAGGAATGCCTCTTCCCTGGATACAAAGTATAAATACAAGAAAAATTTAAAAAATGTAGAACTCCCATAATTCCATGCACACTTATAATAACTTAAGAACAAATTGATAGTTTTCACAGTTGTATTCCAATGTATTTTATCTTTAAAATAAAGAAATGCATATCCCCATTTTGTGGAAGAGAAAAGTGATTCCCAGAGACTCAGGGATTTGTCCAGCAGTGGGGTCTGACAGATGGTGGAGCTGGGGACACATATAACATTTCAATTTGTTCCTATCCTGATCCAGTTGTAGAATATGTTGCCCTTCAGTCCTAAAGTATTTGAGAAAAAACCAACATTCTTCTCTGGATGCATTTATAAGATGCATTTTATCATTCTCATCGTCTGTTACGTTTACAACAAAAATAAATGGCAATGTTTACTCTTAAAATGAAAAATATTTCTGTCATATTATTTACTTTACAGATGCTTCCAATATCCAAATGTGATTTTATCTTAATAACAGTTCCCTCATTTTATCCACAATATATAAAGCTATGTAAATAATAAAATAAAATTTATCACAATGTTCTCGTAAGAATTGGGTATTATGTCTTAGTTTTATCATTTTTTGCTGAACTGATAGCCAAAAAAATGCATCTCAATTTTTGTTGGTATATTTTTCATTTGATTAACTATAAGGTTAATATAACTTTTATATTTCATTGTAATTTATTCTATTTGTCATTTTTAAATTATCTGCCATTAATTTTTTTTCATATTACTATAGAATAAATATACCATGTTACAGTTCAAACTACAGTTTGTGCTTTTGAATGCTTTGTCATATGTTGCGAATTTTTCTCTTTGCTAATATCTTTAAACTTATTCCATAACTATTAATGGCAATAAATATTTATGATTCAACACTTAATATTCTTTTACTTTGGTTTGGTCTTGGCTTCATAAAACCAGAGGTATATTTACAACTTTCTATCCCAAGATCATCTGGAATCATATTTGTGTATATTTTCCAATTTTAATGGTCTTATTTTATATTTAGTTATACTGTCAAGTTGTCATTCATTCTGTATATCACGTGTGATCAGTTGCTTGCTGTCTTGATTTTTCTCCTAAAGAGTTAGCCTATTATCCTAATATATGTTTGGAAAATTCATTACCTTCATGCTGTTTTGAAATACTAAATTTGTCTTCAGCTAGATGCTTCTGTTCATGGTGATGATTTCTATTTAATTGTTCTCTCTCTCACTCTCTCAATTGTTGTAACACACCTACACTACTTTTAGTTATTGTACATTTTATATTTTATGTAGGACAGGATTTTTTTCCACTTTTTCTAAAAGCTTGTTTATTCTTTCTTGTTTGTCTCCCTTAGTAAGCATGGATGTTTTTGTGAGATATCAACAAAGTGAAAATTTTTATTACAACAGCATTTTAAGTAAAAATTAATTTGAAAGGACCACAGCTCATGGAAAAATATAATACTGACTTGTTTCATGTTTGTCAAAACAATTTTAAATTGACGTTTTTATGAATTTCACATGGTTTTGGTTTTTGTTTTCTATATATTTCATGTTATAGCATATGAATACAAATAATAATTATTTCTTATTGAATCGCCTTTTGTTTATGGCTGGTTCACAGACATTTATTGTTATTCATTTGTCTTTAATCTGTATATTTTGCCAAATTCCTGTTACTTTGAATAGATTTTTAATTTTCTTAGCTATTTAAAATAGAAATTTAAAAACAAGAAAATAGACATTAATATATTCAGTACTTACAATTTTTTTTAATTCTATACTTAAAAGTATGTTCCATGTTTTAGGCAAAACAAAAGTACATAATTATATCTACAGAGCTATTCCCCCAGAATTGCTATATGTCATTCTCATTAGTATTAACCAAATAGTATTTCTCTTTGATTAAAAGTTATTCTGAAGAAGCAGAATAAATTATAAATTACAAGGTTTTGTGTTTATATATTGTTTTAAGTATTTTTGATTAAATAAAATATTTATTTTAAATATATATTTGACCAGAAAACATGGTTAGCATGATTTTTACTTGAGATGCTTACATAAGATTTTTTTTTGTTTGTTTGCAATTTTTTAACTTATGTAAAGTTCCACTGCATACATGAAAAATAGTGAATTTTGTGCTATGTGCAACATTAAAATTCAGCATTATATTAATTGATTTTTATATTTATTCAATTTTTTTAAAGTTTATTTATTTATGCATACAAGAACTGGGGAGTGGGTAGCAGAACAGGCAGATTGATTGAAATATACTGCTGAAGGAAAGCAGTGGGCAAGGCAGGAGAGGTCTGCTGCACCATGTAGGTCACCTCCTTGGTTGGGTATCAAACTTGTACTTCTGTGGCTGCGGATAGCTTCACAGTGCTGCAACTTAACCCCTTGCACCATATGGGAAGCCCTTAATTCTTATTTTACATGATTTTTCTATTATTAATTTATGGTAATCTATTAGAGACTCCTATTATAGTTATATTTTTCCTCCACTGGATATTCAACTTAGTTATTTGTATATAGTGGTATTTGAATATTAGGCATTTGAAGTTATATAATTGGCTGGTTGTGGCTTTTGACCCTGCATATATATCATATGAAGAAAGATAAATAGAAACTTTGTACAGCAGTTATTAATTTTAAGAGACACTTTAAACAGAGTCCATACTGTTAAACTCTTTATCTAAGATAAATCTCCTATATGCACTTAGAAGCTTAGAATATGAAAACTTTCCATTGGTTTTCCCCAAATAATCTTTCTTTTATATGTATCCAGCAGCCACAGATTAGATACTGGCATACTTTCTTGATTTCACGTAGTTAACATTTCTTCTTATAATTTCAGAAAAACTCCTTACTTTGTACTTCTTAGAGCCTCACTTAAGAATTTTTTAAATTTTAGAAAGTATACTTTTACTTTCAACCTATATATATTCTTAAAATATGAGTTGGTACTATTATAGACAATATAGATTTAGACACTGTTTTTTTTAAATATTTATTATTGCATAGAACAACTGGGGTGTAGGCCAAAGGTGTGGGGTGGCCGTAGGGAATGAGAGGATTCACCAGAGACAGAATGGGAGGCAGAACAGGCAGATTTACTGAAATACACAACTAAGGAGAGCAGCTGCCTAGAGAGGAGAGGTCTGCTGTGTCATATGTGGGTTAACTCCCTGGCCAGGGATGGAACTCAGGCCATAGTGATGATAACATTGACACTTAAAGCCTAGGCCTCCAGGGAGGCCCTGGATATTGTTGTTTTGCTTTTGTTTTTATTCATTCAGTTACTTCATATCTTTTGTTTGGAAGATTTAATTGATTTACATTTAAATGAATCATTGATAGGGAAACCCTGACAGTGCTACCTTGTTCAATTTTCTGTTTTATAGTTGTTTTTCTTCCTTCTATTCTTGCTGTTTCCCTTTGATGGTTTGATGATTTCTTTTTTTTTTTTCCTTTTCATTTTAGTGATATACTTTGATTCTTTTCTCTTTACCATTGTTTAATCTACTGAGTGCTTTTTACTTTATGATTATCATATGACTTACAATTATAACCATCTTTTATAAGCTGATAATCTACATACAATTATACACAAAAAAATATACTTTTATTCTCCTACACACACTTTATATATTGATGTCAGAACTTACTGAAAGTATGTATCCATAGGTAAATTTTTATCATTGTAATTATTCTTAACATTGTCCATTAACCACTTAGAACTCTCAACTTAGTTTCTACACATATTCTTTTTTTTTAAAAGATTTATTTATTTATGCATACAAGCACTGGGGTACAGGCCAGAAGTGCGGGGAGGTGAGAGAATCCACCAGACAGAGGAGGGGGCAGAACAGGCAGATGGACTGAATGCTGAGGGGAGCTGCGGGCCAGGCAGGAGAGGTCTGCCTGCAAGATCTGGGTCCCCTCCCTGGCTGGAGGCAGGGATCCAACTCCTGCTGCAGCAGCTGTGGTTTACTTTATAGTGGATTGCCTAACCCTCTTTGCCACCGAGAAGGGCCTCTACACATATTCTTTTTAAATATTCCTGATGTTCAGCTTTCTATATTATTACCTAAATTGTTAGTTTGTTTAATTTTTATTGTGGTGACACTTAGGAAGGCAATAACCTGTGGCAACAGCCAGGAGTTAGAAGAGTGATAAAATCAAGTACCTTTAACCCAGTATGAAAGTCTTCTTAACTGGCCTCTATCTACATTTCTAACTTTATACTTTGCCAAATTAACTCACCATTTGAGTTTCTCATCTGTGAACTACTTAGCTACTACATCCTAAACAAAATCTTTAGAGTAGAGACTCTTTAAAAATGGTTTTTCAATATATTAGCTTCTCACAGCATTTATTTGTATATATTTGTAATTGAATTTACTGTTTTTATGTGTTGTCTATATACAAAGCAGGTCCCTATACTCACTATGACACAAGTTTCTAAAGGGCCAAGTACATGTGTAGTCAATGACTAGTGACTAAAATAGACTTTTTTTGAAAAATGCACTTTTTGTAAGCAAATGAGAGTTCAATGAGTTTATCCCATTCACCTCTTGTTAGTATCTTGTTCAACTCTCTAAACATGTTTGTGTGTCTATTTGTATGCCTGTTAAAAGGGGAAAATAAGTCTTGGCTTTCCAGAAATTCTTAAAATTACTATTTGGTATCAAAATAAGAAAATGACAGGAATGTTTTATAACTATAAGGTAGTATATGCTCAAAGTGAATCTATCTGAATGTTGTGATTCCATAGTTGCAAATAGCCAAACACGCATACATGCACACACACACACACATACTCACTCACGTTAAAGGATGTTATGTTTATTATCTTTATTAATGTATTTCCACATATATAGTAAAATTATCAGCTTTGTTATTTGGTAAGCTCACATTTGAATGCTACATAGCATTTTTAATCATCTTAATATGCATTATTCTTCTTCTTTTAGGTGTTAAATTCCTGAAAGATAAGTACAACTCTATGTAAGACATAATATATATTACACACAAATAGTCACTGAAGGTCTTTGGTAGTGATAGCAAGTTTCTGAATGGTTATAAACAGGAAAAAAAAGAAATTATAAAAACTGATATACAATAGAAAAAAGTCAGAAAATAATCTTTACCATATCCGTTGCTAAATTCCTACACAGGTCTTCATTTTAGCTAGCTGAACATTATTCATGAGCCCTTGAGACTCTACCAGTTGGGAATGCTACATTTGTTGAATTTTTGAGAGCTCTAGCCTTTGTTCTATATATTAGCTAAGCAATGCTTTTGCATTCTACAAACAAATTTTACAAATGAGATGCACAGCTGGAATGTGACTTGACCTCTGATTCTGGCAATCTTTCAGATGCACTTACTACAAGTGACATAAAGGAAGTTTAAATTTTAAAAAGTTAGAGAAGACAAATGGTAAGATTGCTGATGTGTTTTAAATATTTCTTAAATTTTTTATCATCCATTGGGTTTGCAGATGCTCGGTACTATTGCTCATGTCTCTGATGAAGCCTTGCTATATAAAGCACAACTCTGTCAAATTCACAGGAGTCAGTGGAAAGATATTCTTTGTGAGAGATAGAATTGACAAGTACAAATTCTGTGGAAAGTGTCTGATAACCTTCAGAGATACCACTCTATTTTTGTAGGATCCTAAAAGAGACACCATTATAAAAGGAAAAGAAGGTTCTTGTGATTTATTCTTGGTTACTTTAAAGAATTATACAAATGCGGTGTAATTTGGGAATTCTTCACATATTTATTTGCTTCATGTTTGAATTTTTGTCAACAGAGGGACTCTGCTAAGATGTAAAGCGACCTCTAACTGAATCAGAGAACCTCAGCGAGCTGTACTATTACATACGAGTGTAAGATAAAAATTTTCCCATAATTTCCTATGTTGATACTAATTGTTATAAACAGCAGAGAGTTAAATTTACAGAGGAGCTTTATTTTTTTAAATTTTTTTTATTAAAATATTTTAAAATTTACATATACTTGCCATTAATTGTAATCCCCATGTATTCCCCATCACCATCTCACCAGT